>JANVCG010034562.1:0-11163 GCA_025505365.1 Haliclystus inabai
CTAAATGAGTTAGTTAAACAAGCGTATGAAAATTTTGAACTTGAAGTAGATGTGATTAAGCATTCTTCAAATGGATTGATACTTTTATAGCTCATTTTGTTTTCACAAAAATTTAATTTGTGATTAATGGTCATGTTTCTTCAATTTTTTATTGTTATAATAAAAACAATGCCCCCAAAACCAGGACCGGAAAAAATTGTAATCATCTAATTTCAAAAGTTTTTGTTTATAAGCAATTACTGTATTTGTCGTTAGAATAATAATCCTAAATTCTCTGAAAACTTCAACTACTAGCACTCAACTGTCTCATCTGGCTACTGAAAGGCATGCAAGACTATTTTCTGGAATAGTAGGGCTAGTCAATCAGTAGTGAGCTGTTATGTTGGATGCCTCTCTTTTATATCAACTACATGATAAAAACCACATATTCTACCATACTTTGAATAATGGTGCTATATTTTCCTTCTTTGATTGACTTGCCATATAATTTTAAATCCTAGCTCTTCATTTTTTGCTTTTATTTATAAGAATTCTGACAGTGTTGACTATGAAGGCAGTGGTATTTTGGCTTTATTTGAAGCAAATGGTTATGCAGCTTGCTATTATCCTGATGGAACATTGAGGTATTGCAAGATGATGTGTTTTTATTGTATTTAACTTCTGTAATATATTATGTTGTGCAATTTCGGTTGGTTTTTGTTCCAGAATGTGTTTGAATTCTTATGGAGGCGTTGAACTGAATGCCAATGGATCTCGTCGTAAGCGTTGGCGCTGGCATCACATCAAAGGTCATGTCCATACACCACCATTTCAATCGTCATGTATCACTCTCAACAAATACCTCTCTGTCCGTGTGTCTGATCAGGTAAACATTCCTTTGTAGTCATAATTTTGCTAGATATAATTGCCCTGAATAAATGAGCTTATATTTGTGTAGCCATTTTAATTCGCTGTATCCTTTTCCCTGAACCTTTTTATACGGAATCTCTCTCAAGTTCTTCATCTAGCCACATTTTTCTGCTTATGGTGGTATCTATAGACAAAAGGTTGTACTTGCGCATTTCATTTTTTTTCAACACTTGCAAAATCATCAAACATCGGGCCATTCATATCTTAACCCTATGAGTTGCAGAAATTCCCCTCACTATCATCCCAAATTGTATCATTTGGGAATTGATTGGATTCGATTTATGATTTATTAAAAGTGTCGTTATAAAGAGCTACCTTTATCTATATATTCAGTTGCCATCAACATTTGTTTAGGGATGTTTTTGTCTTGAAGCATTGCTTGATGCTCATGATCATTTTAAAACTTCTATTTCAAATTGTGTTTGATCTATTCCTAAACTGAGCATTGCCGCAACAACTAAATAATTGTGGCCACTTATTAAAAGATTGTGCATTGCTATGTTACAATGGTAAACTATCAGCCCCATTAAAAGGGATTTCCCTTAGTGCACAGTCTATCTAACAGTGATATATTGTATGATCTCTATCTGATCTCAATATTTCACATTCTAGTATTTCTATTCATTTTGATGTTTTTTGTTTAAAGGATAACATTTGCTTGACATTCAGCTGTGCAAAACGCACTGTGAGGTTCAACGTTGGAGCGAGGTTAACAGTAAGTAGATTAACATACGACAACAATCACTTGGATAACAATTTGCTCATTTTCATACCATCAACCTGTCTGAGAGACCACATGTCTCCAGTGGTCAGTAGTGTATTTTCCCTCCCATATTTGGTGATGTTTTAATAAATCTCATTATTTTTGTCATCTATTATTTCACTCTGAGATGTTTCTATCATCGGTTTATTATTTCTATCAATTCGTTTGCACTGTGATATTTGTAGTTTTATTGTTTTTCTTTACAAAGGCATTAAAACTGAACAAGACAAATGACTTTGCTCTTGAGGAAGAAGAGCGTCAACTCTACGAAACTAAAAAGCTGATCAGGTACTTACTTACTTATCTTTTGATACATTAGGATGAGACTCTCACTTTTTATTCCTAATGTACTTTTAAATCATGTATATCAACTGATATCAAAGCTTTGATACCATTTGTTAGAGAGGCTAGTCACATTAAACTGCAAAGTAATGGTCAGGCTCTGACATTTTAAACCTTGAACATGTATTTCTATATCATCAACCCCTGACTATCCTAGAATCATCAACAAGTAGGACACATTTATTTATAAGCCTCGTTTAGTTCCAACTTTTCTGTCACTTTTGTGAGAGGTTTCTCCTGGTGCCTACTATAATTCAAATTTGTTTCTAGAAATGGCTAAGATCTTGATTTCCTTATTTTATTTTTAGCACTATCACAAACAAAATTCAATTGGCCTTACGTTTTCCTAAGTCAACAATACAAGACAAAGTCAAGTCTCGTAAACTCTCACAGAAGAGCATCAAAAATGACCAGAATGCTATTTTGTTGATTAATTAACACTGCAACAAAGAGGAAAGACATGTATGGATTAAAGGTACTTGTGAATAATGTTTATGCTGTATGAAAACCCGTTGACTGTCTTATGCACCAAATATATAAGCCATTTATTTTGCTATTGTAACTCTATGTTAATAATAATATTCTATAAATTTCTATTGATGTATCGTTTTGTGTTTTCCAAGCGTGCATATTGAGGAATTTATTTACAATTGGATATTGACATTCTGGATCATTTAATTGTGCTACTCTATGCTACATATCTAGCTACATGTATTTGATTCATTCGTTTGTTTAGATAATTAATGAAAACATTAGAATAACATTGAGGTTAGGAACAAATGAGGGTTATTTCTTTTTCTGCCCTTTTGCTTTATCTGAAGATGTGCTACTATTTTGAGTTTCATCAGAATCCTCATCTTCAGAATCATCATCCTCGCCGTCATCATCATCATCATCATCCTCGTCGTCGTCATTGTCATCAGTTTCAGAGTCATTGTCATCAGTTTCCTCAGAGTCATCATTGTCATCATCCTCGTCGTCGTCGTCATCATCATCATCATCCTCCTCCTCATCATCCTCATCATCGCTCTCAGTGTTGTCTGCTTTGTTCTCTTCTTTTTGCGTTTCTTCCTCAGATTTATCATTGTTGTTGCTCTTGGTGTCTTTTTCTTCATTAGCCTCGGTATCTGCCTTATCTGTTTGTTTCTCTTCATCAGCCTCTGCATCAATGCTGTTGTCTTTTTCTTTGCCGTCATTAGTCTTTGTATCGGTTGTGTCATCTTTTTCTTTGTCCAGAGCACCTTTCTCCTCATCTTTGTCTCCATTCTCTTCTTTAGCATTGTCTATGCCATTGTCATTCCTGTCCTTTTCCTGATTTGATTCCATGCTTTTTCCTGATTCATTGTTATTTTCTAGATGTGCTCCTTCTTCTCCGTCTTCTTCTTTTTCGGCACTCTCGTCATCGCTGTGATTTCCACCATGTTGAACTCCCTTGTCTCTGGTATTCTCAGATGACTTACTTCCAGCTGATGATGTTCGTGCTTCACCATTTGCATGATCTTCATCTCCTCCTTGGCGAGATGCATTCGGTTTGTTTTCTTCAACTAATACTGTTAATTACAAAAATCAATTTTACAGCATTGATTGATGGTTTCAACCGTTTGTCTGTTCTGCTTGTGTCGAAACCCTCAACTTGTGTGTGTTAGTAGTTCCAGTTCAAATTGAGGGTAGAATAGAAATTACATAGATGATTTACTTAGCTCTCTGCGGTTTTCTTTGTTCACTGTATCAGGCTATGCAGGTTTTTGTGGCTGTTTTCCATCGGTCGAAGCAAACAAATTTAGTTGTGGATGTTAGTCATTAGTTGTACTGTTTTTCTGTTTTAATTATCTGGGCAGTTGAAATATGTACTTGCCAAGCATCAGTGGTTAATTCATGTGCTTCTGTGATCTGGTCATCATTGTTTGTAATTGTTGTTGCTTCTTTGTTGAGATGTGTTAATTGTCACAAGTGTTACTCTCGCTCTCAGTCATTCTCGCTAGTTGATTATTGTTATTCTGATTATTTATTGTATCGTGGCCTTGCATTTTGATACACGGTATTGATGTTTCTTAGGGTGTTTTCTTGCATTTAACAATTTTGTAACTGTTGTAGTGAACACTCGATGTGGTATACAGAGCTTGTATGCTATGCATGCCTAGTGTTATATGTAGCACGTTGGTCACATGCAGCATTGTGTTGTCTTCAGTTCTGCGTCGCTCATCCTTCAGTATGTTTCAAGTGGCTGCTGTGCTTGCTGTGGTTGCTGTTCTTGTTGCGGTTGCAGTTGACGTGCTTTAAGACGTTCGTTGAAAAGGTTTATCTGTGCCAGTATCTGCGCTGTATCTTTGAGAGGAGCTAAAATAAACAGTGGATATACAGTTTTAGAACAGTTCTGTTAACAATCTATCCTAGTGCAAATGCTTTTGAAATTATTCCTCTACGCTTTCTCATCTGCCAATGTTTTCAAAGAAGCATAAGTGTTCCCCACCTTGCAAATCCATGCCACCCTGGTCATCAGTCCTACATTTACACCATCTTTTTTACAATTACAGTGCAACACACAAAAATGCAAATCGAAGCAGGTGGTAATAAATTTGACATCATTAACCAAATGAGTTGGAAAAGTTGTTACAACCTTCTCGAGTTGATTTGCAATTTTGTTGGGTTACTTTCAGATATTGTGTTGATTAAAGGTGCAGCTAATTTGAAGAATAATATGTGCTGTTTTGTGCGTCATTAGTCATACATGCTTAACTGTAATACTTGCCCTAATTCCCTAATTAGTGTGCAGGCTGTCCTTAATCATTGTTCCTTTTCTGCGCTGCTGGTTTCATCTTTCTTCTCCTCCCTCTTTTCCTTGGCATCTGCATCTTTAGTTTGTCCTTCAGGTGCATCTTCTTTTACTTCATTACCATGATCTTCTATATCAGCTGCATCTTTGCCGATTGTATCATCGCCTTCAGCCTTGTCGTTGACCTTGTTTCCACTATCACCTGTACTTTCTCCCTCCTTTACCACTTCAGGTTTGCTGTCACCCTCGGCTGCTGGAGATTCTGTTTCAGCGTCTCCCTCCTTCGCCTCATCTAATTTACCCTCATCCTCAGCTGCTCGAGATTCTCCTTCAGAGACACTCTCTTTTGCCTCATCTGATTTACCCTCAGCTTCAGCGTCTCCCTCCTTTGCCTCATCTGATTTACCCTCAGCTTCAGCGTCTCCCTGCTTTGCCTCATCCGATTTACTCTCATCCTCAGCTGGTGGGGATTCCCCCTCAGAGGCACTCTCTTTCGCCTCATCTGATTTACCCTCAACTTCAGCGTCTCCCTCCTTCGCCTCATCCGATTTACTCTCATCCTCAGCTGGTGGGGATTCCCCTTCAGCGTCACCCTCTTTCTGTTCATCTGATTTACCCTCATCCTCAGCTGCTGGAGATTCTGCTTCAGCATCTCCCTCCTTTGCCTCATCTGATTTACCCTCATCCTCAGCTACTGAATATTCTGTTTCAGCGTCTCCTTCCTTCGCCTCATCCGATTTACTCTCATCCTCAGCTGGTGGGGATTCCCCTTCAGCGTCACCCTCTTTCCCCTCATCTAATTTACCCTCACCTTCAGCTGCTGGAGATTCCCCTTCAGCGTCACCTTCTTTCACCTCATCTGATTTAATCTCATTCTTGGCTGCTGGAGAATCTGCTTCAGCATCTCCCTCCTTCGCCTCATCTGATTTACCCTCATCCTCAGCTACTTGAGAATGTCCTTCATCATCACCCTCCTTTGCTTCATCTGATTTACCCTCATCCTCAGCTGTTGGAGATTCTTCTTCTGCATCACCCTCCTTCGCCTCATCTGATTTACCTTCATCCTCAGTTGCTGGTGATTCTCCTTCAGCGTCACCCTCCTTTGCCTCATCTGATTTACTCTCATCCTCAGCTGTTGGAGATTCTTCTTCTGCATCACCCTCCTTTGCCTCATCTGATTTACCTTCATCCTCAGTTGCTGGTGATTCCGCTTCAGCGTCACCCTCTTTCGCCTCATCTGATTTACTCTCATCTTTAGCTGCTGGAGATTCTGCTTCAGCATCTCCCTCCTTTGCCACATCTGATTTACCTTCATCTTCAGTTGCTGGTGATTTGCCTTCATCATCACCCTCCTTTGCCTCATCTGATTTACTCTCATCCTCAGCTGTTGGAGATTCTTCTTCCGTATCACCCTCCTTCGCCTCATCTGATTTACCTTCATCCTCAGTTGCTGGTGATTCTCCTTCAGCGTCACCCTCCTTTGCCTCATCTGATTTACCTTCATCCTCAGCTGCTGGTGATTCGCCTTCATCGTCACCTTTCTTTGCCTCAACAGATTTATCTACATCCTCAGCTGCAGGCGTATCACCTTCGGCATCCCCCTCTTTTGCATCCTCTAGTTGGCTTTCAGGTTCTTCCGCAGGTTTGTCTGCAACTCCTTCTACTTCTGCTGTACCTATAGTACCATCAGTCTCCTTACCTACCTTATCAGCTTCTCCCTCATTGTCATCTGCATTTGCATGGTCAGTTGTTGGGTCAGTACTGTTGTCAGATGCGTCCTCTGTTATACCCTCCTTACCTTCTTTCTTGTCCTCTTTCTCATCAGTAATATCTTCTGCCCCTTCAGTTTCTTTGCCATCTTCTTCTTTTTCTGGAGCAACATCTTCCACATCTTCGGTTCCTTTGTCATTTTCTTCTTTTTCATTTGCAGGATCTTCTACTTCTTCTTCTACTTTTTCATCTTCCTTTTCAGCAGCAAGATCTCCTTGGTCTTCTGCTCCTTCTTTTTCCGCAGTAACATCTCCTGTCCCCTCATTTGTTTCTTGAGTCTCTTCTTTTTCAGCATCCACGTCTTCTTTATCTTCTTCCTTTGAATGCTGTTGTTTTAACGCAATGCTTTCTCTCCGTGGACTCTCTTCCTCAGGATCAGAAAATAATTTTTCCACTTCTGAATCTGCTTCGTTGTTCTTATTTTCTTTGTTTTCATCATCGCTGCTATACTGTATATGGACTGATTCATCGTCCTCGTAATCAACTTTAACTGGACTATTAATTTCTAGATTGTAAACATCTTGTTGCTTGCGAGTTACTTTCTCATCTGCTCTGAAGTCTGACGAGGCTACGGACACTGGTCTATCGTCGTCAGACTCGATTTTCTCCTTCTTCTTTTTTGCGCGCTTTTTCTTTTTTGGCTTATACCCTGGGAGTTGATCGAGGTAATACCTCTGGCTACCATCTGAATCATAGGTAGGTAATGCTCCTGGTAACACAGACAGCCAGCGTAACTTTAGCTGATACATCCGATATGCATTGTATATGCCCCATTTGTTTATTTCAGCATCGCCGCCATTTTCTGAACCTTTAACAAATACTGCTCTTTCTTTCTCCTTTCCCAAATATTGGTTTAAGAGATCATGGGCTTTCTGAAATGAAAAAGGAAAGCGACCGTTGTAATTCTCTGCTTTGTTGGAGAAAATATTTGTGTGTAGACGATGCGTGATATATTAGTATACGATTGTTCTGATGGTGTTAATTATGCTGATAGACCTTCACAGAGCATTGTTCAAAGTAAGATTGCGTTAGACGATAGCTACTTTAATTGGATCATCACATAGAAAATTGTGTCACAGTATTATGTGATATATCATGATCTATTCAGTCCTTGAATGAAACTCAGGACATGCAAACCCCTGGTGATCTTTTGGAGATGCATGCCTGTGATTGTGAGCCCATTAATCGGTGATGTAAGATTTTGCCTTCTTCCTTGCGCACCTTCGCAGTCATTCGAAATTGAATTTAGCTGGGCTTGTAAACTGTTGGTAATTGTAGACCTAGAAATGCGGTACGTTTTGCCATCTATTTTCGAGATTGCTTTCTGGTTGATGGACTTATTATAAAACTAGGTGCAAACGTTCCGGTTTGGATTGATTTAAACGGATTCAAATCAGAAACAAGCGAGGAGCAAAATATATTTTAAATTACGAATCCCAACTAACCTCATCCGACGTATATATACAAGCAACAACATCGCGATGAGTTTAACAATATATTAGAGAAATAACAACACACATAGTATATGCCATGATATCGTATCCTAGCTCTTGTATATAAATGGCTCCGTGGTGTCCCCTGCTCTGTTTACTTTGAACTCAGTGCGCTGGAACTGCGCAATGCCCTTTTAGAGGGTCTATCAGCTGTGATTGAACACGTTGATCAATGTGAATGTGTGTGCGTGTGTTTGCGTGTGTGATTGTAAAGTCAAGTGAATGGATGAGTGTGTTACGTCATCCATACCGCCTTTTCCACGTTAGCCACTTGTTCAGCTTGCACAACTTGTTGCAAGAGTACTTCTAGGTCAGAAATCTTCTTGGCTCCCTTCGATGTAAAACAGTTGAGCATCAACACGCCAGTCATTGTCAATAAAGAGTGTTTACGTAGTACAAGCAAATGGCTGAACCCTAAATTAACCAGTGCTTTGCACTGACTCGGTCAATATAGAGACATTCCAAACATCGGCAAGCATTTGAAAATACATAAAGCCCATTATTTGCTACACAATGTTGTGACAATATACGACGCACTTTACATTGAAAACTATTCAGAATTTTTTGTTGATCACATAAGTGTAGTATGATTTGTATACGATACTTTATCAATGGTGTACACTGACAAGAGGCCCGTCCATTTGTCACCTAGCTAAGAATTACCTATGTTTGTCAAATAATATGTGCTCATGTTTCACTTATCATAGACTTTCGTACCATCTGCCAATCAATCTAAGTCCAACTAGACGGACTCTACGTAACTCACTGCGAACAGGATCTAAAAGCCGTGGTCGTTATACTCAGGTTTTAATGAGGCACGTCGTTTCAAAATTCCAAACATCGATAAAAATGTTACCTCATGAATTTCGTCCTCGATGTTCATCATTTTCTTCGCTTCTCTCTTCTTCATTTTGCGATCAACTTCATCTGTAACGCTATAAAATATCAAATCAAATTAGATTATTATTATCACACTGCAACAGATTGAATAAAAGTTTTGAAATTATTTCTGGTTTGAGCGTTTTCTATACTTGAATGTAACAATGCAGTGACTTTGGGTTGATTAAAAAGGGTTTAGCCATTGAAATCAATTGCCAGAGTAATTATTACACGGCCCTTAATGATACCAGACAGACTTAATCACGCAAGAGCCATCAATTGAGTCAAGTTCAACTTACTCGTCAATTGCACTGTCAAGTTCATTCACTTTATTTTTCAATTTCTCGATTTCTTGTTTCGTTTCTTCTTCATTTTCTTTCATCTCTTCTACCTGATAAGATGAATTTGAATTTGAAATCAAATCTCGATCACCACTATATGTAGAGCATGAGACTCATTGAGATGATATAAGGGAACAATACAGTATTTGCTTCTACGGAAGATTATTGTCATCGCGAAAAGTCAGGCCTACACAATGTTGTGCCAATTTACGACGTTCTTTGTATGCAAGCATTTTAATGGACATCCTTCTACGCCTTTTTCATCTGGAGCGCAACGATAGCTATTTAGTTAAACAAAAGATATCAAGACTGACACGCACCTCTTCTTTATTTCTTTCTACCTCCTTCAAGATTGATGACAGTGACATTTTCTTTCCGTCTCCGCCCCCGCCCCCGCCTTCTAAATCATTGATCCTTTGCTCTACTGATTCTATTTTATCTAAATACAATGTAATGTTTTTCTCCACTTGTATTAGGTCTGGTTTAATTGACAAGAGCTGCTCTTGTAGTTCTTTGAAATCTTCTTGGTTTTCCATAAACTTTTTGTTTAATTTCTGTTCCAGTGCCTCCACATCCGGTCTTATCCTTTCAAAATCATTGGCTAAATGATCGAGATCGGCTTGACTCTCTTCGATTTGATTGATTAGTCTCCTTTCAATATCTTTCAAATCAGGTCTGACTCGTTTCAAATCTCTCTGTAATTTTTGCACTTTGTTTTGTTGCTCCTCCACTTGACTACGCAATTGCGTCGTTGCTGAAACTGGGCGGGGAGATGGGGACCGTTTGGGTTTCCCAGGAGGAGGATGTGGCACGATTTCAGACAGCTTAGTCTTCATTTCCTCTTGAAGCTAAGATAAATAAAAGTGACATTATTTTGTGGATTTGTTGATTTTGGCTTCGTAACTATAGTAAGACCATATTTAGATATTTATATATGCTTTTTTGCATTTCCGATCTCAACTTCAAGTTTATCGCAGCAGGATGAAGTTCCTGACAGTGAACGTAATTGAATATTATAAAAGAAATTCAACTGTCTAGTGATCTGTTCTTAACTTGACTAGACTTAGATCAATGATAATTGGACGGCAGTGTACTAATCATAATCACACATTCGTCCTACTGTATATATTTATAAATTAGATGCAAACATTTCTACCTCTACGATTTTCTGTTCAGTTCCACGCTCAAGTATTGAAACTTTTTTATCGATATCTTCAACATTTCTCGAAACATCTTTGAGTGTTGAATCACTCTCCATTTTCAACCTTTGTATTGTTTCTTGCATGTTGACATCGCTCTCCCTTCTACCCATCTACACGAAGAAAAACAGAAAATCTCAAGCCTAGTGGATTGCATTGGGATAAGTACCTGTAACAAACCCACCTGTCTGGAACGGCCAATTTTCAAATAACTAATAAAGAATGATAAGAATTGACCTCTGAATCAGGTGGTCAAATTATGAAGGGATATTACTTGATTGTATATACATAGCTGGCCTCGTTTGTATATGCTATGAATGTATTATAGATAATGGCCTACCCCAGTCGAGGCTTTCATAAATTCTGATTGAATGATATCCACTCTCTCTACCACTGTTTTCACTGTGTTTAACATGTCTGTTAGCCCTTCGGCGTTTTCTCTACTGACGCGTTCTACAACAGTCTTTAGCTCTTTCTAGACGATAAAAAGTGAATAACATGCTATTAGAATCTGAAGAACGGTATACCATACCTTGTGGACCCAATATGAAAGAATTATGTGTACTGGACATTTGAGAAGTTTTAATGATATTTCAACCTTTTCATAGTTCATATTGTAAGTTGAAGATTCAAGACTTTTTATAATCATTTCAATATCCAAAGTCATTGCAGTGTTGTGTATTATATATTTTTT
>JANVCG010034562.1:11263-23563 GCA_025505365.1 Haliclystus inabai
TAAGTTGAAGATTCAAGACTTTTTATAATCATTTCAATATCCAAAGTCATTGCAGTGTTGTGTATTATATATTTTTTATTTTGCCAAGCAATTTTTATCGTCATCTTGCATATGCTTTGATCAAGATTAAATCCATTTATCACCGGTCACCAGTTTCTATTTTTATCAACCGCTAGTATCTGGTTATCACTAGTAATCTCGACGCTCGTTTTACTGCGATTGTTATTTTTGAAGTGGTTGACAGGACGTCAGTGATATCAACCTGCCGAGTGATATCTTGGAACCATTCCGATCAAATTAGAACAAGAAATGATGATTTAAACTTTTTTGATCACAGTGTTTGAGTCACTTAAGGGAGCAGCAATCTGTCCGGGGATATTGTTTAGTACTTTGTCATTACTCTGAATGCTGTTCTGTGTATGTGGCCTTGGTACTCCAACCCTTTGACAGCATATCAATCACTCAAGTTTTCCCCCTTCGTGGTTACAGCTCAATTTACATGTATATAGTTTTTCCATTTCAATCTTTTTGTAGCCTTTTCATTATTTTTGGTCAAGGAGTGCGATAGCAGGTGACAATTTCTGCGTTCAAGTCTCCTATGCCAAAAGAATGCAAGCGACAGGAAACTGGTCGAAACATAATTGAGTTTTTATTTGTTACTTACGTCGCTGCTGCTACCGCGTGAGCTGGACCGACTCTTTGACGTTTTCCTTTCCATCTCCTCCATAGCCTTTTCATGCAGATCTCGACTTTCTTTTTGAATCTCATTAATTCGCATCAACAATTTATCAACTTGTGTTTGCCTGTAATTTATTGTAACAATCAATAAGGTGGCATTATCTCCACAGTAAATTTCGCCTTCACCGAAAATGCAGGGGGGGAGTACTCAATTTCTCGTTTCGGAACCCCGGTTTGAAAAACCTCTCGAAGGGAAATATAGTTGATGATCGTTGTGCCCGATAAATTTACAGTTGTTGCTGTACTTATCTTACTAAAACTTCGATATACTCGTCTTTTGATAATATAAAGATGTTTTTAAAGTGAGTGTCACATTTTCTATCACCCATGGTAATGGCTTATGGTGTCCACTGACCATAAGCCAATAGAATTTACCCTCTTTTTTTGATAAGCATTTGATAATAAACGACCTTGAAAGTGGTTAACCATCTCTATAACTCCTATTGAATCGGCTGTATCTCTGCTCTCGATTCTGACTGGTGTTTGATATTCACTATCATTATATACGCTTTTTTACAAAAGTAGAATCATCGTTCAGATTCTTACCTCGCATTGATTTCTGCCTTGAGGACCTTTTCAATAGATCCTTTGGTGTCGTTTAGCTCTCTTTCAACTTCGGAAACAGTCTCAAAAACACCCGCTAATCTTTTCTCTTCTTTATTTTTTGCTTTCTAATTAACAGAAAATGCAGAGAAAGTATATCATGTGTTGATATGTTATCATTGGGAATGATTGATCGTGTTCCTCATCAATGTCTACTCAAAGTACGTGATTCACAGAATGCCCAAATATCATTCTTGAGAGGGGAGAGAGTTTTCACCCAACTGCAGTATGAGGTCTTTCCCTTTCTCAACTCATAGGGGCAGAAGTTGAACCACTGTCTACCTTGGTCTAATTGAACTATGACATAGCTCCATCGAGTGAGTGCAGAAGAAGGATAAAACTAAACGTTATATGTGGAGAGATGATAATTCAAAAAGGAAAAAATCCAACACGTCACCCTCGGAAGCTGTGTAATTAACAACGATTTGCTACTTGACGAATCAAAAAGAATGATTGTGAACACATGGGTAGTGATTGGTCGGTGAAGACAGGTGGTTGCTAACAAGGGTTAATTCAAGATAGCGCTGTCATTCTATGCCAGGCTCCTGTATACAGTCATCATTCGCTCTCCCAGGTGAACGTTATAAACAGGTGGGTACAGTCTGACAGGTGACTTACCTTAACTGAGTGATTGACATGTTCGACTTCTTTGAGCAGATCGTCGCTGAGGTATTTGAATTGCTTTTGAACTATATCCTCGATCATCTGTCTCGTGGCTAGCTCTTGATCAAATCCCTACGGTTACAAAACATCACATCAGCCATAAGATTTCAAACTTTTCCGTTACTATCTTGTATGCAGCAGAAGTGCTATTAGTTTCTCATATAAACAAATGTGTATGCATACGTTTTTAGACTGGACCTTTTCTTCTCTTTCTTTTTCAGCCTTTCTTTTCTGCATTTCCGTCAATTCTTTCAATTTTCGTGACAGTTTCTTGATTTCTTCTGTCTGTTGCATCTCTTTCTCACGAACTTGACTGACGAGATCACTCACACCCTCGTTTTGATTCTTGCCGACTTGTTGTACGTTACCCTTGATTGATTCGATCCTTTGTAACAGCCAACAACAACAACAAAATAAAATGATAACCATTGCTTTTAACTAACAAGTGCGTTTGGTGTTAATCATTTTCAAACGTGAATCAGATGAAAATTTAAACACATAGATATGAGTCTGTTCCTAATTACATTCTCATCTGCATTGTACAGTTTATAATGAAAACTACTTGATCATCGAAAAACGCAACAATTCAATCCGATTATTTGACATCGATCTTGAGATTCAATTTCATTACAAAATGATTAAAAAATCGCTTATAATTATTAATGCTAAAAGATTCTTGCAGTGGTCGCATTATGGAACGCACCTGTTTTCCATCGATCCCAAGCCCCTTCGTCTATCAGTTTCTTCGTCATTGATTTTTTGTAATAATTCTGACTCTAAACTTTTCAGCTAGATGTAATAAGATGTGATGATATTAGTGATACGCATTACATGTCTAATATGTCTATGGTGATACGTCACCTTAAACATTGTGATATAGAGTCACACTGAAAAGTACCCAGGATGCCTCACCGTTTGTTTGTTTTCTTTGTCTGAGTTTCGAATCAATTGTTTCAACTCTTCAATCCTGGTTTCAAAGTTAGCCTCTAGTCGATTCATTTTGTCTGTCATGGTTACCACTTCGCTTGTCAACGTCCGTGATGATTTACTTGCTTGTTCGGCCCCTTGTCTTACGTAAGTCAATTCTTCTTGCATTCTCTGTTGTGCCGTGTCCAATTGGAAATGTTTGTTAACTAATTGCTGCTGTTGACCGACAAGTGTGATTTCAACTTGTTTTGCCTGACGGACAACCCCACTAAGCGCATTGCTTTCAACTTCCAATATCTCTTCAGTTTTTTGTACCCTTGCTAAAAGCTGACGGTAGAAATTTGAAGACGCTTGGATCTTCTCTGCCAAGATGACATTCTCTTGTCTGACGGCACGTAAATTGTCTTCGAACGACGACCTGATGTCATAAGACGCCAACGCATTACTAGCGCTGGCATCTAAACGACTCATGGCGTTATCGCTCAATTCAAATCTATAAACATAAAGAATAAAATTATAACTTTCCTTCAAAATGGCAACGTTATTATGCCGGAGGGTACATGCTTGAATGTGACGTTAAAAGTGCGACAGGTGTTTTTCTAATTTCGAAAATAAAAGTCGTTCAACTTAAAATTGTACCAGTACATTACTGTGGCAAAACACTAGTAGAAATTTTATCTCATTTTCCTGAATATAGTTTTTCTATTCACTAACAGTGGTGCATTACAACGAGTTCATCGGCAAAACAAACAGTGTTAGTCGCGTAGCTATTATAAATCATAATGAAATAGGAATGATGAATAAAGCCTTTCACAACCACACAGCATCAATCAAGTGAAGCCAACTTAAATTTCGATGTTAAATTACAAAATTTAAGTCATTTGAAAAAATCTGCTTTGAAAGAAGTCTTACGAAACAGCAACTGAATGCAAGCAGCAGTTTTACGGTCAGCACAATAATTGAACACGCGTATCCAACAACCCAAAAAATCGTTATTAGAATTAGTTTTATATCATGTATAACAAAGTGATTAAATTTAGATGCTTGAGTAAACAACAAACCTGTTTAGTTGTCTAACGTCACCCATCAAAAAGCACAAGAAATAAGATTATTACTTCACCGTCAAAATATTTATTTTAAATGCAAACCGAAATGTTTATGATTTTTTTAACCGAATCGCATTATTTAACAGAGGGTAACATCGTGCTTGATTATAAAATATGCAGGTTATTTGCTATTACTGACAAATATATTTAAATTTTCCAAATGTAAAGTCATGAATGACACACTAAATACGAGATTAAAAATGAACTCCAATGAAGAACATTACATTGAAAAGAAGTAGTAATAACACGCTATTTGATACCTATGTCTTGGTATATCAGAAAGGCAGTGCCTCATCAAAGATTTAAAAAAGCAAGCAGATCTGAATGTTATCGGATACAAAAATCGAAAGAAAACCTCAAATATCACGTTCTAAAGTACACAATATACGATGACCAATTTCATACAAAATAGACAAAATAGACCAATTTCATTTTTACTTTGATGGATTATAACCGATGAAAGGCGACAGAAGAAAATTATGAACTATAAAACGTTATTTTTCTGATCATGCTATTAGAATTACAAAACATGCTTCTTCGATACAATACTGACTTTAAATGATAATGTCCGTTTTCTCAACCGATACCAAAACAGACTCTATTTAAACAACCACACAATTAACAAATTAAACTGACAATACTGGGAACCAAATAATTCTTACCAGGTTCTTGTAGCTATATCTTTTGAGAATTGTTAAATAAAAAGTTGCTTGTATAAGTTTCCAACGTTCAGTGCAACGCCGATATCTATTAATGTTGATTTTTAGAATGGTTGCTAAGCAGTTTTTGCCGAAAGATTTTAACCACTCACAATAGTGCATGCGAACGAGACTCTTCATTAAACATTTATTATTCCTTATTTAGCGGCTTGAGCCGACCGTGCCTTCGTAGCCTATCTGCAGATCAAATACACTCAATTAACATGCATACTATATTACAGGTTCTACTTTACTTACCCCACTGTGAATAACTGTGGAAAATTAAAGTCAGAACTCAAAACACTGACAGCTTGTTAGACTACTCCATGTCCTAAAATAGAAGGTTGAGCAATTTACAGTTTTTTTCCAATTCTGAGATCAATACTAGTACTTATTTGAGAAATCAATCGTTGACTGTAGCACTAAAAGATCTTGAAATTGTATATTATGTTACAAAAGAGGTTTTCTCACATCTTTCCTAATAATCAAATTTTTTAAAGGCATAAACATTAGTGTACAACACGAAAACCCAAGTAAACTGAAATTCACACTGTGAAATGAAAGATAAATTTTAGAAATCAAATTCTACTTGAAAAGGGGATTTTTTTAAAAACCAATACAGATCCTTCAATAATTATAATTTGCAGCCTAATTAGTTCTACGTTTCTAATAGAAAAGGCAAAAGTATTGATTTTATCGTGAAACAAGATAAATGTGTCTAAATAGTCTTGAACAATAACAATTATTAATAGTATTTGAAATAATTATAAGCATGAATATTTCGTTTTTGCATAATAAATTAGAAATTCGTGTGGTCCAATCCTCGTGCTTAGCCTGTGGTTCAAAAAGGGAATATATTGTGCTATGAGATTAGAATCTAAATTTACTATTTCATTTAATCTTATTGCAATAACCACTGAAGATCGAGCTTATTCAGTTGTCTTGGATAACAAAACAGTATGACTCTTGCGGACAATTTGTTGTAAGTTTGAAGCAGAGAAAAACAGTAGTAATTATTTTAAAATGTTCTTACCTCACCAAGAAATAGTTAGAAATAGTTCTGTTATGAAATTCTTGATAGGTCGGTCTCTATGTTGTTTCAACTTTGTTTCAGAAGTAAGAAAGCGTTGGGATTAAAGTCGTAGCTCGTGTAAGATTATTTTGTTCTATTTTAATTTTCAAATTTAATGTTATTCTTGTAAATTATTGATAACGTCAAAAAAAAGACGAGGGGAACACAACATTTGAGAACAATAGTGTCACCCACTTGCTCTAATATTTATAAATAAAAAAAATAAAAGACTGCTTTATAAGACAAGTAAGTAGATTATGATTTATAAGTGCACATACTATTGTTTGTAAAATAATTGAAAATAAAAGCTTCATGATAAAGCTACCTTTATTAAAATCTAGACTGTTCTATAGCAAAAAGTAGCGCCAGATATCCACCAAATTTTGAAATTGTTTCAATGTTGAAAAACAGGTTTTTGCAAGATGTACGTGATGTTAAAACAATGCAAAATTAATCTTATGTTACAATTTGAATGATTGTCAAGGCGATTGTTTACAAACAGAATAGCTAAATAACGTAAAATAATCACTGAAAGATAACGCACCTATATGCTAATTCTGTTGTTATATAATAGTCTTCAGCTAACTTTATATTATGAAGTTATGAACATTGATTTATGCAACAACAACAAAATAACTTATCATTCACACTTCGGAACGTAAACGTTGCGTTTGAATTTGGATTTTATAACGAGGTATCTGCTCGTATTCGCTATTTACAGACAATTGGATGGAAACCGGTAGCTATTTTATTTACGTATATTGATTGATTGAAATGTTTTAATCAATCAACTGCACCGTCGGAGGCAAACCTGATCCTAAATCTCTTTTATATAAATTGCCCTCGTTTGGATGTTAAAAATACCTCCACGAAGCCACTCACCTCCTAAACGTATATCTCACGGGCGTTGGAACCGATTTTGTACATTTTGAATGTTGATCTATGTAGGTTCCACTAAAGAGCTATAATTAACTGGGTAATTAACAAATAAATTTTGTGCAGTAGATCCCGCATCATTCTTACTAGATGTGTTGTCTCATATGGATATGTATGTCAAATTGACAAATATACAAAATGGAGCTCTATATAAAATTCAATTAGCCTCATAATCGCGCAGTCCTTCACCGTGAACATACTTACAATGTTGTTGATTGGTGGTGAACTGATATTTACGCAGGCTTGTCGCATAAATGAAATAGGAATTGAATAGTAAGCTTACAGTTAAACAGATTTCAAGAGCAAATGTCAATGAAACAAGCTAAATGGAGATTCAATTCACTCTGGCAAGAACTAAAGCCAATTTTAATAAAACAGTAATAAATTAAAACCATGCTGCATCGTTTTTAATCTTACACTATTTTCAATCAAAAAGTTAGAAATACAGTACGTGCCACAGTTAATTCAACTCCGTTGCGTTACCAGTAGCAGCAATTCATCTTTTGAATAAATAAATAATTTGTTGAATCAATGTAGTGGTAGGGTACAGTGAGAACTTCTTGACAGGAGCGGGAAAGAAAATAATTTCTTAGACACAAATTTGCATTCGCCAGCCGTTCATTAACCATCATGATGTTTGATGTATAAATTGAACGATGAGGATTGTCAATAAAAACGATCCCGCATAAGTACAGTGACAATGTCGGTTGCTTAAACATAGGAATTACTTATTATTAAATACTAGATCAACCATGAATAAAACTAATTACGCATTAAAAAGAATAAAATAATACAAACAAAAAATTTGGAAACTTATATATGCTATATCTGTTTTTTTACAAAAATACTATTTTTATTTTCAAGAGCGAGCCGTCATTTCGAATGTTTTGTCGTGGACTCTGTCATCCAACGCTGCAAGTCGATCCATAAAACGATTTGAAAATGTCATAAATTCATCCTTGAGTCTTGAGATTTCGTATTGCGGCGTCTCTGCGATCTTCATCTCGTCATTTTGATCGCCTTTTGAACCAATAGTCGTTATAGCAAATAAACTTTTAAAACCTACAAACGAAATTTAGCGACATTAGTTGGGTGGGGAATTTTTTAGATTCTAAATTCAATGAAATGATTGATCATGGTACGCCTGATTATTCTAATAGAGAGGACAAAAAATATCTGATCAGGAATCCAAGTATTTGAAGGAACTGACCGCAGTAAAGAGGTGGTCTCATAAACAGGGCTGATTTAACTTCAAGATAAATGTTATTTGGTATTTGAATACATTTTTTATTTGTTCTATCAATCCAGAAGTTATCAATAGGACATGTTACTCCATCAAAAATGTAACGCATGTTTATTAATTCATTCTTTTCCATTGTTGTTGATTATTTGGTTTGTTGATGTTATTCAATAAATTTGTTTTACGTGTGACTGCCATACACCGCACAGTTGGTTTTTGTTATAGCATGGAGGCAGTATAGCTTCAAAAGCGAACTAATTGAGAGCCGAATCCTGTTTTTGCTAGTTTTGACTAAATTGAGGGTTCTATCGTCTAGCAAATCTGTTTCATAGAAATTGTTGTCAGTCTTTACTTAAGTTGCACATCGTTTTCAGCCATTATACGTTATGGTGCAAACCTTGGCTAACATTGTTGAGATTATCACCAAGGTTAAAAAACACAGGTACTACAATCTGCTTACCACTACGGAATTTTGCCCTCGTTTGCCTTGATAATACCATTTGCCATAGCAACCCTCCTAGAACGATCACCAGGGCAACGATGAAACAGGCAAGCAGCAGCGTATGAAGATCATATTGAGCAGTACTTGCAGTTTGATGGAAAGCGGTGGCCTATAAAGAAAATGAAAGCGAGGATGGTCAGCTGAGTTTTTAACGAATATAGCAAAAAATATTTGTTAGTAACTTGATTCATGCCATTACTGACATATCCTGGTCTTGATCGGGTCAATCCAACGTAAAAGAGACAAGATTACGATTGCAATAGTTACACTGAGCAGATTTCATGTTATCAATAAGGGGAAACTTGCTCAGAAGAACTTGCGAATCGGTTTGGCTCTCTAGCTACCTTTTCGTATTGATATTCTACGGTGAGTTCTTTAGAGACCAGCGAATCCCGACATTCCTTTGGCACACAGAATTTACTAATGGCATCCATAGTTAAGGTAAACTCTCGTGTTTTGTTGCCATTGGATACAGCTACCCCGCCGATATGAATGGGGCAATTGAGGGTCTTTAGGGGTCTCAATTCGTTCTTTTTCAACTCAGACAGCAATGAGCGCATGGCATGTTTCTCAATCAAAGCACCATCGGTCTTATATTGAGCAACAGATTCAAGAACAGCTTTGTAGTTGTCAAACTCTGAAATAAAATTAATTATAATGAATCATTAATTTGAATCAGAATCACGCTACATCATTTGAAACACTTCTAATCAGCCATAATAATCGAAAAAGGAGTTGGGTCATTTGGTTGAGCTCTATTGTATCCTACAGCTCGTGCTGGAAAAGACATTTTTGATATGAATCAGTTTTTTTTATCAATCAAATCTGATGAATTATCAACTGACCCTCATTCTGATCAATTATGTTCTGATTGAGTACATTTAACTTTGTCGCTTTGACTTACCAATAACATTCGCATTTTGTTCCAAAGCGCAACGAATCTCAGGTCCTTGTTTGATGACTGCGACCTAGTATTTGAAGGAAAAGATATATTTACAGTACAGTGTAGCACTATGTTATCTTGAATAATTTTACTACTTTAGAAAACCTTATACAAAGGGCGATATTTGAGTATATTCTGAATGTGATAACTGTATCCGATGATATATATGTCATGTATCACAATGTGACTATTCATTTTTATGACACAAGTTCTATAGAGTACGGGCTAATTCAAGGAGTGTTGATAAACCACATCAATTGCCCCCTTGAAATTTCACTTAGACCCCTATACTAATCTGATTTGCTGATTGCTGTTGTTACGACATTTTGAGGTGAACATGGTTTAGGTTTCGCGCCTACGAATAATTCGAATTTTTACGAAATCTACGTGGATAAAGTGATTATACATTTTTTGTTTTATTGTAGAAATGACTGAGCTTCGAGCGACATTCGAGCAGCTGAAGTCATTCGCTAGCAGCACACGATCCAAGCGCTTCACCCGTGTAATCGAAAATTCGTCGCTTAATAATTTTGTTTCAAACATTGCAATTGTCTGGTAAATCTTGAATAAAAAATTGGCAAGTAATGCGTGGTAGCCTTGTTATCAATTACTTCACTCAACATGATGATATTAATAAGAATCTGTTTCTATGCCAATTGAGTGTTGACAATCATTTAGGAATGATCTATCACTCTGAATACGTTTTACACGGATCAAAATACTCTACCAGAATTAAATAGACCTACGTAAGAGGTTTATGATTAGAGCTAGAGCTGAACTGAAACGGCAAAATAAAAAGGTTGAAAATACAAAACAGCAGCTGCTGCTTGCATTCGATCCTAGACAGTACCAGATTATTTTATTTTTATGACGTAGCTAGGCTCCGAAGTGTTCCACTCCGTATGTTATTATCGCATTTGGTTGTTTTCGGGAAAGTATGCTTGCAGTCAGTCTAATTTTTTTTTAATGAATTCTGATTTCCGTTATTTATTACTCAGCTTATTGGATTTGGCATAAAAAGGTTATATGTTCAACCAAATCTCATTATCATACAACCAGCTGCTTCCAGACGAGACTTACCGTAGTCCCATCTATCGAAGACGGTGACTTCGACGAGGCTTGGAGGGCACTTGTAAAATTCGCCACAAGAACGGGAAAGAGGCATAGACCAATTAGCATCCAGCAAACTGTGAGTATTCTGCCAATTACAGTTTTTGGAGTCTTGTCACCGTATCCAACAGTCGTCATGGTAACCCAAGCAAACCAGAATCCAGTCCAACATCCGTTTGCAAAGGATAATGGGAAATCGGAGTTATGCTGATGTTCCTGTGAAGGATCAATGTTATATTATCGACTACATCTGGTTCTAGTACCTTCCGTTTACATGGCTTTTCTTGCAGGTAGACTTGATAATCCTATTAGTTATTAGTTAATCCTACTGTTCAGCTGCTACTGTCAAAACAATTCTAAAATGGTTCACATGAAAGCCTTAGCAAGCAGGATAAATCAAAGTTCAAACCAGTAACTAACACGGTGGAAACATCTGCTTTTGACAGCCAGGCGGCCGTTTTCAACAGGTGTATTTCATGTTTGAGTACATGAAAGCCTGATCAGGTCCAAACGAGATCCAACTTAGACACACAAGATGAGTGATCTAGCCGAAAAAAGCCTGGAAACGAGGTTGAGAGAAATCACAAGAGGTGCGTTGATTGCAATAGGTTTTAACCCAGCTCAATCCGATTATAATTAATCCTTTGTGATATCATAGATCACTTACCACCAGCCAGACAAATACGCCAATGATAACAGAAAGCATCATAATTAGTGCCAACATTTGCCATGAGTTCTTAACGCCAGTCGATATCAATGAGCTGAGTGTCTCTCCTTTTGTTCGTCTGATTAAAACCACCCCTGGACTCGTGATTTGAAGTATGAACGGATGCCCAAAGAATGTCGATTGGCTTAATTCTGGTGAAGCTAGCGGAAAATAGAGTTCTGTGACGTTGCCAGTTTTGTTGTTCGTACGTGAGTTAATCTGTTTCAAGAGCTCGTCGTTAGTTGCAATTGGCGATTGTGTAATTTCAATTTCCATCGTGTGGTCGGGAACAACTGATGAATTTTCAGAGATAGCAACACATCTTTGCTTGCAGGCTAATTTTAAATGATACAACATTTCATGAAACACACCTGAGAAATGGTGCCCAGCGACCTGGTTGGAAGCCTCGTCAAGTTCATAGAAGTAGGGTGGTAAGCGTAGCCAGTGAACAACCAAACGCTTCGGACAGTCAATGCCATCACCATCTTCCTCTCCTTGTTCATTGACGTCGCATTGTAGATGGACATCTCCTGTGTTAGGAACTTTAGTATCAGAGTTGACCAAAACTGTATTGGCTGTGGCTGGTGAACAAATACTGGCGATCATAAAAAGCATCGCACAGAACAGAAACTGAGCCATGTGCCCCTTCATGATGTTCGATAGATAAGTCGTGTGCGTCTGAGTACGTGCAAAGACTCATCGACTGACCTGATTCTGAAGTTCTGAGCTGCTAAAGGAAAGGGTGTGTGACCAAGTTTAATTTCATCCATCCTTGACAATGGAAGTTCGCTATGGTTTTTGTTTGGCTCTCCTTGACGGATGATTTCAAAAGCAAACAAGAATAGGTAACCGGTAGATAAAAACAAAAGCCACAGCGCTAATTGCTCTTCAGCTTCTCACGCTAAACAATAAGTCTCTGGTCATGCAACCTTGTTTGTGTTGTTGACTGTTAGCCACCACATCCCGATTTCATCCGTGATACAATAAACCGCGTTACGGAGCTCATCCAGGTAATTTCCAAATTGAAAATAATTTTGATAACAGAGTGTGTATGTG
>JANVCG010034672.1:0-17971 GCA_025505365.1 Haliclystus inabai
CTTTGGGAAATAATTTCCAAATAAAGACAAATAGATATGAATAGATACTGTACACATTTGATTTATTCTGAAAAATTATTGCACGCATTTACGTTCAAATAAAGCTGTTCAATAATGTTGAATGAAGTTTACTGACTTGAAGTGACTTTAGCCCTCAGAGTAGCCTCGCTTGTATTTCAAAGTACTGCAAGAGAGATAGGAAAATATGAATTTTCTCGGAATCTGCATGGAAGTTTACATTTCCTTAAACCATTGCTGAAACCTTCCAAAGTTACTTAGTCTTCCTTCGATCTGATATTAAGTTAAGGCAATTTGATTAAGAACAGCAACCAGCTCAGATTGACAACAATGGCATCATGCATTGTGAAGGGAGCTCATCAGATTGTAGAAAAAATAAATGAAGAAGAACCTTTTATCTTAGATGATCCTTTTCTTGCGACAACTTTGGATTTTATTAGAAGATGTTTGGATCAACTTTCACAAGCTTTGAGCAAAACCGTGATTTTTACATATCGTGAGTTAAGTGAATCTGATCAAAGCAGATTCTTTCTTGCTTCGTACAGAGGAAGAAGTAGAAGAAGGAATGATGGCTCGAGCTTTGGAGACCCATCAAAAGACGAATCTGGTCAAGACATACTATGGCTGTTGAAAAATGTTCGTTTTCACTGTAAATTTTATAGTGAAAATTTGGAGATGTCAAAGGAAGATTTAAATGACATCATCACTTTCCTACTTGACACAATTCGTAATCAATTTGCACATCAATATTACTTAACGAACTTTGAAGAAGACGATCCTGGTAGCCCTTGGTTACGAAAATATGCAATAACAAAAGATTGTATCGAAACGTCTATTGACCTTTTGTCAGCAATCTGTGAATCGCGATATTACAAAGCGATTCAAGATAAAATTTCCAAGATTCATCGCAATTTGAAGCGTATGGAAAAAGTCCTTGAACTGCATCAGGAATTTCATGAAAGGAGAAGGAATGTTAAAGCTACCGATACTGATGCAGTACTCAAATTTTTATCTTCAAAAGAATTGAAAAGTCAATTGCAAGTAGAGAAGTCAAAGCCTAATAATATTGATTCAAGACCATTGACTCATTTTTTTCAAATGGTCGTTATACCAAGGATTAACAATTGACGAGGTGTTAGCGTTTCAACCTGGGCCTGTTCGTTCAATCATGTATAATAGTTATGGATTATTGTTGAATTTACATTAACCAGAAGAGATTTCTACAGGAAAGGTATACGCTTAATTATATTTTATAATATTGTATCAACTATTAATCTTGATTTGATGTAGTAATATTATCGTCTTTTTTTGGTTCTTTTGTATTTTGGTCTTTTTCCATCATAGCTACTTGAATTATCAGAACTTCCTTTCATTTGGTTTGTTTTTGTAAATTGACTACTGAAATCAAACACGCTTTCATTGCTGACAGGACGGAATGATTTAATTGGAGAATTACTGATATCATCATCATCAATTTCAAGACTTTGTGTCACTTGCTTGTTAGATTTGGATGAACCATATTTAAATGATGACCATGACTTTCGATTACCAAGGCTATGACACAAAAATATCAAACAAAATTTGGTATTGGGTACAGTCTGAAAATGGGGGCTAGAGTATTCATATTTGAAACTTAATACAAAATTTCTGATTCTATTCTAGATTTATCATATGAGGAATATTCTAATACTGTACCTTAAAATTTACGCACTCAAGTTTGAAAATAGTTATCCTATTCTTTATTCTATTTTCTGTATATATGAACCACACTATAGGTCTACAGTTTCCCTAGCACTGGGTACAATGAATAGGCCAATCGCTACACAAGATTAAGTTGGTTAATCATATAATTAAGTTGCAATCATACAATCTTGAAAGTTTGAAAGAAGATTTTGTGGTTTACCTTTCAGCAAGAGTTGCGCCTGCAGATGACTTCTTAACTGATATTTTCTTGTCTATAAAACAATGATATAATGCATTCAGAGCACTTGGCTACTAATCCTAAGTCTATTAATCTATTATTCAGAACGAGCATAAACAATAATGAAATACTTCCAGTAACTTACTTGTAGGTGCTTCTGGTCGATTCTTGTTTTTCATAGCGTTCATTTTTCTAATCTCATAATCTACATGTCTTTGATACGGTTTACCACTAGGAAAATGTTTACCACACATGTAACATTCTTCTGTCTCATCCGGAGATTTTACTTCTGACTTTGAAGGAGCAATCTTTGCAATTGGTGTAATATTATCCACTTCACAATTTCCAGGGAATAAATATTGATTAATGACATCATCCATAATCGAGTCATCTAACTCATCGTCTGTCGTATCACATTTGATCGAAACAGCTTTCTGTTTCTTTTTTCTCAAAGAGGAAATTTTTGACTGAGTATGCGAAGGCTTTGTCTTCATGTTCTCGTTTAGTTCCTGCCCATCGTCTGACCCATTGTCAATTGAAACGGGTTTTTTCTTCCTACTTATTAAAGATTTAGAGTCTTTAGAGCTTTTAACAAATGAAGAACATTTCTGGCCAGACTTTCTAACAGCATTCCCTTCATCTTCGCTTTCACTTTCCCATAAACCTATTCCAGGAGGCCTATCGTCTATCAAGATAGTGTTTGAAGTATTGGGAGCAAATTTATCTTTCTCAACTTTCTCGAATTGTTCAAACGAGTCTTTGGCAGCTGCTTTGTTGTATTGAGCTGCTTTTGTGCCGGTTTTTGCTTTTAGGCCCTCATTCACATGGTGATTATCTGTTGCAGGTTTTGCAATGTGAACACCTTTCAATTTCTCACAGGCAGCATTCCAATTATCCAATGACGAGTTGTTCTTTGGCCTTGAGCTTGAAGAGGTAGTAGGCTTATCTGGATTGAAAATTATATATCATGTTTATATATAAGTCTTTTCATCAAAAACCTATTGTAGCCTGATAATATAAAGAAGAAACTACCCCGCGGCCAATATATATTGTCTTGAAAATTTGAGAACATCAATTAGGCCTTGTATAATGCCATTGCATATGGCTATAGGCTTTCATGGATAAGAATATTGGGACAAATCATCATTGTGGTTTGTGTTAACCTTATCCTTCTTTTGACAATGGGTTTCATATATTAAAAGCAAAATTGTTAGTAAAATTAAAAAGCTCAGCATATGAACAAATTACCTGACACTTTATCTGTGCTGAATTTTACAGGTTTGACTTTTGCTTTCATTCTATTTGCTTTAGGAATGCTGGATCTGAAAGTAAAATAGATAGTTTGTTCAATTGTTTCAATTATAAAACTTTTTAAAAAGTCTCTACTGCCGAGTGCTTCGTTCAAATTTATTTGCCTCGTTTATTGTAGGACTATATTATATGATTAGGGATTGTATAAGAGATCACGCGATTTCAAATTAGATGAAAAAAAGGAATTTTTCTGTGCGTTATGGCTTCAGTACAGGTTACTATTACATCCTCAAATTAATAGCCTACAACAAAATCTAGGATACTTAACAGATGAACAGGAGCGCAAGTTTTCTTAGAGCAGATCTATTGAAAACACAATTCAGCAAACAAAATGCCAATGGGATAGGATTTCTGACAGTTAGTAGCTTAGTTGAAAGAAATTGTAATAGAGAAATTATCCCTGGGAGGCCTTTTGCAGATTAGTGGCTGTTGGACCTACTGAGTTGAAAGATCGACACACAGGCTAAGTCTGACATACTTACAGGTGAGATGTTAATACACTTTGCCTTGTTCGTTTTGAGAGAGGAGATATTGGTCTTCCATTACAATCAATAGCATGAGTATTAATTTGAGACACTGGAAATGACTCTCTGCACATTGGACATGTTTCAGTTGATTTTCTTTTATTTTTGCTGATAGTTTCTTTGGAATTCAAAGTTGTCGTGCTTAAAATGACGTCTTCTTCCTCACACTCATCAGAGCTTGAAATCACACTTGAGAAAAATTGAAGTTGTTAGACAAGATAAATAAGTTTGAGCATAAAATACATACCATAGTACCCTACAGCAATCAACACAACTAATGGCTGTCTTGCTTGCACAAATTGAGCTACTAAAATCTTTAATGATTATTTCACTCTACAAGGTATTCAAACCTGCGATAACAATCAGTCACCCCTATGAAGCAGCCACCTGCCTATAATGGTCATTCTTGTAATGTTCAAAATAGATATTCTATTACATCAACCCTGTATATAAGATTATCAGCATACTGTATATAGTGGTCAACTTATTGGCCTCTCATTACTGGCTGTTATATAGACAGGTTCCACAGTACAAGAATCAGTTGAGAGATGAAAATTGTAAGGGACTACAATAGAAGGAGCTGAGTGCTATGCTAGTGAATGAAATACGAGCTGAGTGACATGCTTCCATATAAATGTCTTTTTTTTTAGAAAGTACTTACTTGTGTATGTTTTGTAAATCTGTATTTGACCTATAATTGTTTTTCAATATTTTTGATTTGGATGATTTTATTGTAAAACAGCTTTTACTTAGTATTTGTTCATCACATTTTACAGAAGTTTTGTTTCTTTTCCGACTATCTATTGTTTCATTTTCAGAATCTGATATTGAAACGATTTCATCATTCTTCTGATTAGGCACTTTGGTAACTTTCGTCTTCTCAATTGCAGGATTCCTGGGTATTCTTGTCACTGTCAATTCAATATCATCATCATCATCATCATCATCACCATTGTTGCTTTCATGATCACTCGGTTTGCTGGGGCTACACTTTTCAGGGTCGCTAGTATACGCAAGATCATCTTGCTTGGAAGAAATGATGCTATCTTTTTTCTCTTTCTTATGGCGTTTCACTATGTCAGCTCGTTTATCTTTTGTAGCAACCCAAACTGTAGGCTTCGCTATTGCTGCATAGTCCTATAATTAAAAAGCATCAAAATAATCATTAACATTTTATTAGAACTTGCTTTGAAGCACCCTCTAGACTCTATCCTAAGAAAATATCATGATAGACAATAGGTAGCCTACCAGGATGAGGAGGTCAAGGTTGGCCCTATATCCTGAGGGTCAGGGTCCAAGAAGGACCCCTGAAGACTGCACTAGATTCAGAGGGTTACAAATTAGAAAAAAATTCTAGGTGGATTGGAAACATTTTATTTTCTAGATTTTTTTCTAGAAAACAGATTTAATTCGGAATTCAACTTGGAATTTTTTGCTTCCATTTTAAATTCCAAACTATCCTACAAGTCTTTGGTGAAAATCAAAACAAAACACTTCATACCTTGAATTTGTTGGGATATAGGCTTACAAGGTCTTGAAGAGTTTAATGTTCTTCTCTATTGATTGAAGTGTTAATCCAAAAAACGCTTGCACCTGTCTTTCTCATTTAAAATCACATGAAAGATAGGTGCTCTGTTTGAGGTGGGACTCAACCCAAAAAGTGTTTTTTGGATATATGATAGAACTTGACTCACTGCTCATCATGATGCTATTTTTATCTGGAAATTTCTTCTTGGTGAAAATCACCCTCAAAGGGGTGTTTTTGGCCAAATGTCGCTGAAAATGAAAATGGATTGGACACCACAAATAAGACGTCAAACCAACAACGATCACTTTTTTGGTAACAGGAGTCTGACCGTGTTTATCAAGCGATAAACATTTCAGGAAGCTGTATTGCAATTGGAGTTTGAAATGTGGAACATATTTCTTAGTAACTCAGTTTACCAAAGAGGGCAGCGCAAATTTCTGAAGAAAATGATCAAAAAGGGCAAGATCCAGGTAAAAAAACTTGTTTCTTATTATAATCACGTACTCAGCTAGAGGAGTGTGAATCCGTAGATTAAGGAATTTCAGAAAATACGGTTATTATTTATTCAGATGAGGTCTCATCTGGGAATATCAGCAGAACATGTGTACTGATTTCATCAAAATATAGATCAAATTATGTGCACCTGTTACATTCTGAAGCCAGGATCACTTTTACATTGATCATTACTAAATTTGGAGTTCATTGGAAAATATCAACACCAAGTATACCAGCCAGTGAGTTGCAAATTTTCAAGTGAAAATGGAATCCAAGATTGTGGAAGTGCACATTAGGACTTATATCTCTTAGCCGGGAATAAAATCAGCGTGGCTAGATATCTGTTCTGCTAACATAGTGATGATGATATCACAGGCTACAATTTCAATAACCTACCTTGATCAGGATTTCATTTTTTGCAGTTTCATTTACCATGTCACATTGCAACTGATTAAAGGCTACTGGGTTAAACAATTTCTTTGTCCTTTTAGTATCGCAACCAAGGATGTCATTGGTATTTCCTGATTGGATATTTTTCTTTCTTGTCACTATGAAATAAGTTGAAAAAATTGATTCATGTAAAAATACCATTGAAAATAATAGGATGCTGCTAGGTTGAAGTAATCAGAGCGTTCAAGCTTAGTTACAACTACCGTATCTGTAGTGTAGCTTAAAAATTGCATTAAAAGGAATTTTAAATAACTCAGCTTTACTTATTGTGAAGAAAATTGATTCTTTCCCAATATTCAACTTACTTATGGTAAGCTGTTGGCTGATAAGCTCTTAATTCAGTGTCAAAAACAGTTCCCAAACAACAGGAGTATCAAACGCTAGGCTGGGCTACTCACAGAACTTTGTATTCTCTCTCAAGTAATTTTCTTTATAATTCCCATGATCTTGGTCGTCATCTGGTGTGATGCATTTCCAAACTCTTCCGTGTCTATTTTTATCGGGTGTCTTCATTCTTGATTAAATACCAACATGTACAGCGTTGATGTGCTTGTTTTTATGTAGCGTTCACCATGTTGAAATTCTAATTTACCGCCAAGGACGAGCACATGAAGGGGACTGGTTACTAATAAGCAGTAGGGGGTGGCAAAATTTATTCTGGGCCAAGGGGGTGGGCACTGTGGTTTCGGATGCGATCCAAAAAGTAGACACATTCAAAACAAACAAAAACAAGTGTGTGGTGATTTTGATCAATAATCTTCAGCAAAACTGAATATGAAGAAATACAAATATGAATAAAACGTATTGTATTATAGTTTATCCCAGGAGAAGAGTGTAAATTTGTACTTTATTAATTCAGTAAGTTAAATTGAATTCTTTTTTCCAACAATATGTACAGTTTTTTAAACAAGTTATATTTCAATGTGAAACCTTAATCGTCAAAGTTGATATGTAAACGTATCTGTTTACAATGCAATGAGGTGCATGTTGATAGCTTTGAACGTATGTAAACATGGTGTTGCATTCAAAGCTTTCAGATGATTATTTGTACGAATGCATAGCTGCTTAGTATCCTCACGACTGAGGGGTAAAATCAATAAGAAACTTGCTCATCTCCTTTCATTCTCCAACCTCTTGCAAATCCTGTCGATCAGAAAGTCATCAGAGAACGGAGCAGCGTCATTTGACCCTACTTCTGCTGGTTTACCTATGTCAGATAGATTAAGTTTCTCAAGGAAGGAACTCAATAGACGCTTGTTCAGGTGATCAGTTTGAGTAAGATTTTCAGGCTTGGTCAAGGGTGATACTTCTTCTAATGTTTCAGTAGTCTGATCATGTTCTTCGTCTTTATTTTCTTCGACCTCTGCCACAGATCCTCCTTGCATGTATGAATTTCCAAATCGATCGTGACCACCGAGAAATGCTGACGTCCATGACGATTTCCTTGGACTTACAACAGTAGATTGCCTTTGACTGAGGTTAACATCTTTTCCTGAATGGGTTTGTGATTCTCTTTCGTGAACACTTGATTCGGACATACTTCTACTACGAAATAGTTGCCTGTGTGCACGAATATCGTCACCTCCGACAGCAATGTCATCGTCGCCACGGAAACTTGTCGACCTCTGCAGCAAAGCCCCTAAAAATGATGTACTTCGAGGTCTTGTCGTTTGCGCTTTGTCATTATTATCTGCCATACCATCAATTCCAGCTAGCAGTATGTACGAAACTACTTCACGTAACTGCAGTTGTAATTAGCTATGGATAATCAAAATGATAGCTGTCCACTTTGAATTTAAACTTCGCAGTTTGCGAAAACTGGACCAAAATATTTGCGTGTTGGTTATGTCTGGTCAATGTGAGCACGTGATAAACACCATTTGTTGATAAACATTAGACCCAGGCCTTTTCCGGTATTCGTCACTGATTAGTGGTAATCGACGTAAAATCAATGGCAAAATTGATTAACACTTTCTGGTAATGGTTGATTTTCAAAACCATTATAGTTGCTGTATTGGGAAATTCTGGTAAAATACGATTTACATTTAATTTCCGAGGGCATAAAAATGAAATAAACATGAAATGAATTAGTAAATCATTCCCCAAATGTTTTAGCTTGGCCATTTGTGAGGAGTTCTGTTTTGGTCGCTCAAACAGGTTAAGACAAATTGTACGAAACATTGACAGTTTTCGAAGCTAAAACAACGTCGATCCTAAAATTCGAGCACTTCCTCATAGTAATCAGTGTGACTAGATACCATAAAGAGACATTTTTTTTTGTTGATAGGATGCGTATTCTCGATTCATCATTGGAGGTTCTTAGTGTTTCAAAATAAGTCCTTAACCATCAATCATATGTGAGCAGGCTAGTTAGTACACAAAATATAAGCTTCGTAATTTCATACTAGTTCCATTCATTTACAATTATATTTTGATTCATAAAAATTATTTTAATAAAATTTTGGTAATTCAATAGAGGACTTACAATCAAAATTAAATTACAGTTATGCTGACTTTTGTAGTTTTGTTATTGGTTCTATTGAAATATTCTATTTATCATCAATAATTCTATGCCTACTCACATTAATTTAGTGGTCAAATATGAATTTAGTAATCCATTGCGATTCAAGATGAACATAGATGTATGTATATATCTGCTATTTTACAATTTTACTGAAATCAAAACAGCTTTTGAAACATCAAGCAAAAATCTTAACATAATATATAAAATAATTATGGTGCAACAATGATGATGTCAGAATGAGTTAATATTCTTTATTGTTTCAAAAGTGTAGTGAATTGGATTGCACCCGATTTTAATCCAGACACACATAATGAGCAGTTGGGTGACGACGTCCAATCAAGACAGCAGACAGGTGATTGAAAACTATGCAGTTTCATGACACTTTGCATAGGTTCATTTGCAAGCGTCTAGAAATTATAAAGAGAAAAATAATGTGTTTTAAAAGAGTGTAAATGATCATTAACTTTGGAATTATTTCACTGTTAATCCAGAGGAGTTGAATGTGTTATGTAATGAGTATATTGATATCAAGTGAAAACAGGAATGATCTGATGTTGTTGTTAGGAAATTAGATTTATGTTTCCAACCCTTTCACATAATTTTCTTGTCACACATTCATTTGAGAGTATTAGACTTTGTGCAAATTACTGATTTTGCTTCAAACAGGTATATATTCAGCTTCTACTTTGGGAATAGGTTCATTTATTTGCAGGGCAGAGTGCTTTTAATTTTTGTTTCTAGCTGCTGCATGCCTTTACTGTTGCCAATCAAGACGGTATTGCTTCCTTTTGAGAGGATGAATGCATGTTTTAATTATAAGGTAAGTTATACTGACAAAATCCAGAATGATGATAGGAAATCTCCCTCGATAAACTTTCCTTTTTATTGACAAAAAAAATCATCAAAATGTTATGGCAAAGACCAGGCATGAACATCCTAAACTTGCTAACAGAGCTGGATAAACCAGTAGACTAAAGAAGCTCAAGTGTAGGGGCTCTTCTTGTTGAGGGGACTGCATTCGAAAACATTTATTATTTAGTTTAGTATGAATTATGGTATCCGCGTTTTAAATCTGATCCAAATAAGGAAAATACCCATAGTTACTATGGTATTACAATGGCTACAGCATAGAGACCGACTGAGCAGTAAACTTGTACAGCTAGAAAAGCCAACATTTTCTTAAGACATACCAACAGAAGCCTGTTATAGAATTTCCCCCTCAATGAGCTACGACTAGGTAAGCATATCCAGTTCTCTTCACTGGAGTAGGTTCAACTAATAACAGATGACAGGGTAGCACATGTGACCTTCATGACCAGATTTCCTTCCTGACGCCAGCCAATGATGCTCCGGCAAGGAATCAAACCCATGACTCCAGCACCCTTATCAATACACCACAGCAAAAATCAATACTTGATGCATGTGGCCTTGAAAAAGTGAACGAGCCATTGCCTATCCAGTGACTTAATCTAATATTAGTAGCTTTATATCCATACCTTAGTCAATGATATAAAGTCGTTCTCACATATCATCATGTATTGACCTTCAGAATCAAATGAAATGAGATGTCCGCATGGAGTATAGTCATTTGAGCTATGTAAAAAATCAGTTGCACCATCTATAGATATAAATGTATGGATGCCGATGTGTTGTAATTGAAATTCCAACGTCTTGACACTGACTTTATGCACATCCCACAGTACAAGCTGTGGAAATGAGAAAATATGAAGACAAACAATTAAGAACAATTAAGAGAAACAAATTTTTTTCATGGTTCAAATCCTTGAAGTGAAGTATGGCTTTCGGAATATGGTAAGCTTCAATGGTTTTGCAATCTGCATCCAAATCAACAAAAAATAATTTTTATGACAAATAAAGTTGAAATGGTAAACAATTGGATCTTGATGAGCTTTGATACTCCATAATAGAATATTTCAATTTCTCTAAAAAAAATTATACTGTATGAATGAGTGAATCTCGAAAAGTAGGCCTTCATCACCAAAGTCACAAGGTGTTAGGAATACTTATAATAAAAATTTAATTATTAATTATACAAATTGAGCTAAGTAATTTCAAACTGCTAATGTAAGACACTAATGGAAATATAGGCACTATATTTGATTCTTCACTCTTGAAAGATCAGAAAATAAGTTGTGATACTCAAAGTCTCACACTTCACACCATAATTTGGTGCTTTGAAGTAAGATCCTTGAATTTGGTTTTCTTGGTTCATATATTTTACAAGCAATCCACATAACTATTATGAAATTTTCCTGATTTATATCAATGAGAAATGATGAGCGTTGAGTAGAAGTTTTGATGACAGTATTTCATTATTGTCATCATTGTGGAGAAACGTTTTCAGAGATATTACTTTGAAGGAATAAAATCACTGTAATAGATGGGCGCTTACTTATCGTATAGTACTTAATTTCTTACGTAGACTTACCTTGTAGTCCCTGCCAATACTATAAATAACTGTTTCATCTACATTAAATTCCACATCTAATATTGACAATGAGTGAGCATGCCAACCAATTAAGCAATCATATGTCCGTGTATCTGTAAATAGAAAGTAGACAAAGTTTTCAGCTGCCAATGAACATCCTTAATATGATTTAGTGTGTGATAAGCAATACTGCTTGAACCAATAAAGCAACATGTCTTTTAACTTGCTGGTATCCTCTGCCTGTAGTTTAATGTGCTTGAAGGTTCCCATGAATGTTAACTCAAGTATGAGATAGTATCAAACATTTTTGAATGCATAAATAAAATTAGTTTTTTTTCCTTGCAAAATTTTGTGGAAGATAAACCTGCAATGCATAATATAGCTGCTGTGAGCTGTTCAATATAAAATTTTATCTCCAAAATTTTGAAATATTAGGAAATCCAGGATTGCTGAAGCAAAAATATTAAAATAGTTTATTGAGCCCTATTTGAGTGCAATTGCTACTTTCACAATACTGTAATGGGACTGAGAGTAACTGAGATCAAAACATTATTTGATGTCACAATTCATTTTAAAGTTAAATATTGGCTTTCTAGGGAACTAATTCATATTTATATTCTGCCTGAAGAATATATTTCTACAAAGTATTTTTGACTAGACCTGAAATATATATTTCGTATGATGCAATTGAAACTGGTTATTGAAACTAGCAGTGAAAGATGCAAATACAAACTATTACCAAATAATCGTATAATTCCATCTGCTCCTCCAGTAACCAATAATGAGCCATTATGATTATACGACATGCAAGTAATGCAAACAGGATAAGGGTCAAGCACAAGTTCAGTCTATGAAACAACAATGAAAATTATCAAGATAGCATTTGGCTTCAATGGACGTTCAAAATCTGTTATCTGATGTTTTAGACTTGTTCAGATGGAAACCAACTATATTATTTAGAATTTATTAGTATACTTGGGAATCATTTATGCAATGTTTGCATAAGTCGTGTTTAAAGGTGCTGTAATGATATAATGTAGACTTGACAAACAGTTGTTAAACAAGCTGTTACCACTTGCCGCGAATTATGGTCTCATGGTACACTCAAGTCACTCCAGGAGGAAACTCAAAGGCGGAAATCAATCGCCGTAACTGCTCGTGATTTTCTAGTGCCTTCTAGTTTTCTCCTTACGTGCCTCTCGTGTGCCATGAGACCATAGTTAACGGCAAGTATTAACTATTTTTTAATAATAATGATAATAATAGTAATAATGATAATTTATATAGCACTAATATGTGGGTATACAGCTCTAAGCGCTTTACATAAATCAAGGATAAAGAACACATAAAAATAAGATTGGAGTAACTAAAGGGTGAAAAATGATCTACATCCTCGTTAGAGCATGTTTGAAATCTTGGGTCAGATAACAAACTCAATTTCAGAGAGATGGTAAAAGTCGCTGGTCTTTTTAGGCTCTTTTAGATAAATTCAAAGTGCATGATTCACATATAGAAAGATGTTTCCATCTTCAAACAGCAAACCCTAGCCTGAACATTACGTATCAAAGAGCAGGATTACCTGTTGTTTGAATGTTTTCAAATCCCATGCAAATAGTGTCCCACTGCGACAATCATCTGATGGATCTGTTAGTGATTTGAGTTTAGTGGCTTTGAGTTCACTACGTGGCGTTCTAACACTAAATGATGTTGCTCGCTTTAGCTGCTTTTGCTCTGTTACTGCTAATACAAAGGATAAGCCATTTGGATTCATGGCAATTGTCGACACCCTATGAATAAAACAAACAAAATTACAAACAATATAAAAATTATTGCTTTTGTAATAATGATCAGAAATGTTTGCAATCGGTACTTTAGAAAATAGAAAATGAGTGAGGTAGCCTATTCTAATTTTTGAGCAGCAAAATAATGTTGGTAGAAAAGACATTCTAGAATAAAAACTCTTTGATTCGTCATTTTGGAGGAATAAAAAAAAAACAAATTATCATCAAGCAATGTGCAATTCTATAGGTGATGTTTGATCTTGACAAGGGTTATGATAGGAGTCATCAATTTGTTGCATAATTTGTTACAAAAAGTGATGTTGGGAACAAATACTTTCATAGTGGATAGACTATACAACACGGTAGTAAAATTGAATGGCTGGATTTTGGAATGGAGTTGCGGTACTTATTCAAAAAACAGTTTTTGAAAAAAAATTGATAAATAGAACTTGGTGCTATCGATTGTAAATTAATCAATTTAATCTCTGTACAATATGTGTGATTTGCAAGCCATTGATTGTATGTATTTTTGTGACCAACTTGCAAGCTATAGCTGTATTTAGTATTACACACACAAATACCACAACAAAAGTTTAGAGTGCATTTTCCCACATAACAGTTTTCAATGGGGAAATACGAAATAACACAAAAGGAGTTGAGGTATCTTGAAACCCTCTATATACTGTTCCAAATATATTATGAAGTGTTAGCTATTGAAAATTGAGTTGGTTGTGGAACAGATGACAAACCTTGGATATTCAGATATGACATGTGATTCTAAAATGATGCGTTTAGCACCGGCATCATATAACTGAACTTTGCCACATGCTCTGCCTAAGAGAATCTGCAAAGACAGAGAGTATATAAGTAGATAGCTCACTGTATTGTATTGTATTTGAAAGTGTCTAGAGCATTATTGCTTGAGAAATACGTGGGATCTAGGGAAAGATGATTGATACCATGAAAAGTAATAAAGCCGCTCATTTTTGAAATGAGAAAAGATATCCTTTTCAAGGTAATGTATCGTTGATTTGTCATATTACAGTAACAGCAAAATCAACAAAATGCAACAAAATATGTTAATTTTTATACTCTTCAGCAATTTCTTTGTTTGATATTCATCTCATACTTAGCTTTCAAAAATTCATCACATTCTAAAGATACACGAACAACATATTTCACATTTCTGACATAACACTGATCTTTGACAATTGTCATGCTGGTACAAACAATTCAAAAACAGAAGACATGTTTGGTTGGTTTCCAGATCTGATAAATATACCATGAAGTGTGATTTGAAAACAGTATCCCAAAAGCTCATTGCCGTGTTCAGCAATTCCCTATTATTACGAGCTGCACTTCACTGACATAGGGAATTGCAAAAACTGATGGCTTAAGCTGATGAACAAGAAGTTTTCATACGCCTTGCATAGCAAAATGGGCGGAGAGGAGTAGAGGCCTGTTGTCTAGGCTAAAATGCTCAGGCTACACTGGAGGATACAATAATTTCTTGCACCATAAATGACAGGGTCTGCTTACATGAGTGTCGTGTTTGGGTATCCAGTCAAGACACAGCACGGGTGACTTTGAGGTAATTGATGCACAACAGACTACCTCTGGATGACATTGCCATACCCTGCAATGCAATAATATTAGTAGTTCACAAAAATCTAGACAGAATGATCCAGATGTCTAGAAAATTATGTGAATAAGTGCTAATAGTTTTTGTTCAACAAAAAGGTCTTTGAACAATGAACATACTCACATTTGAACATACTCACGCTGTATGGAAAGTTAGTAAATAGGGAGACAGAGAATTCATATTATTTAAAGCATAAGATTATAAAATAATTAGGATTGCACTTGAACTTAGGTAAATTCACATTGCTTCTACATTACTTGGGACAGTAAGAAACACCTTATGAATAACATTGCTCAAGTTCAAGTGAAATATAGTCTACACATTTTTAATCATCATCTGCCAATTGTTTGTCTACTGACACACAGTGATGTTATCAATTCTAATAAAGCTAAAAATAATTTGCTTGAAAGTTCTTTGATAGGACATTGAAACGATGGGCTTTGCAAAGCAACACCAATCAGGTTATGTTTGGTACCAATTGAGCAGAATATGTTTGTTTCCGGTGCAACTCCAAAGAAAATTTAAAATTGTAAGCATTGGATCTGTGTGTTTTTTACAGCCTTCATCACTTTCAATGCAGAAAAACTAAAGTGATGAAATTGGATAATATATTACTGCATGGAGAGTCTTACATAATCAAATTGATTAAGAGACTTTTAAATTGATAGTTTACCTCATAGCTCCATCCACATCAAGTGTGGCTAAAGAAGAACCACTTTGAGAAAATTTACAAACAGCAATTGCTGACGTGTGTTCATTGAACTCATCCTGAAGGAAGAAAAAAACTACAAATTTGCCTTGGAATATAAGTAGCATGAAGTAATCAGTAGGTATATTATTACTTTTTGTAGACACTGGGGATATGATTTGATAAAACTACTTCATAGTGCGCTTCGGCTCAACTATAAGAAAATTCTACAGGCACAGATTTTCAAAAGAGATTTGAAACATAAATGATTCTAAAACTGAACTGAACAATTTAGTTTACCATTTTAGTAATCATTCAAATTTTTCATCTGATCTAACATAAATTCAAATGTAACTATTTTGCTTATTTTACTCAGTTTTACAAATGAAGGATTACATGTTCACAGAAGTCTTTGCTTACAACAGGGCTTATGAAATTCAACACCGGGATTGGAGACCGAAATACTTATTACAATTTCAAAGCTTGTGATTTACATTCAGAATACGATAGGGAAACGTTTCAAACTTTAATTATTTCTAAGCTTATTGAATCAGGTTAAAATTTTGATATCAATTCATGTGATTAATGATCCTGTAATGTTCAACGAAAGCAAATAGAAAACTTGAGCGTAATCACTCCTTTGAAAATAATTCTATTTACAACTTGAAGGTTTCAGATTAAATTATTATCATAATGCTCTCAAATAACTATTTCCATGATTTTCTGAGGAAGTGTCATGTTTCATAATAAGAAATCAAGCACTTTGTCACACTTCACTTTTGTTTACAACGTACAAAATTTGCAAAAACTTAGTATTCCAATAAAGTCAGCCGATTGAAGGAATCAAGACTTGACGCACAAAACAATAAATCAATCCCTTTTTTGAATAAGTATATGACTACAGGCACTCATGATACCCAAATTGACTGCAATCTTTTACCTGACCCAGAATGATGAAAGGTTTGCTAAGACTATCAGGCGATGAATTCCTAACAACAGATATATCTTCTCTTTCAACAACTGCCAATGATTGTGGAATATTCAACGAACGAGAATTCAGTTCTAGATAAAATGTTGAAGTGTCTGCATAAGAATTTGGTCTAGTGTTTGTTGATGTTTGTAGTGTATCAGATGGTGGAGGGGATGATACACTTTGTTCATTATAAGATGCACATGTTATCATAGGTAATTGAGTATCATCTCTTGGGTTGATCATATCCAGTTCTTTTGGGGCTGGATTTGAATCAAAATTATTTTCCTTTGATATTTGTGTAGTGTCTGTTTTGCCATGTAGTTCAACAGGGCTAGTAGCCTTATTATTCAGTTTTGCTTCCCGTGAGCGCCATTTCATTTTGCCTTTTTTAAATCCAAGCGGTGCGGTTACTGATTGAAATAAGCTTGGCCTAGAAATAGATAAAATATATATTCTTCACCTGGAGACAAATAATGAATGTGAAAAACCCTCCAGCACATCATTTCATGGACTATTTTGATGTTCATCAAGATAGATTGAAAAGAAATATAATTCCTACGTGACTAGTTATTTGGAGAATCTAGCACTAATTACGTTGGTTTCATCGATATTTTTTGCTTTTTTAAATTAGAATAAAAATTGAGTACAGTAGCCTATGCAGATTCCACTTTCTGCTTTCACATAAAATGCTATTCTGAAATCTGAAGTTATCGAATAGTAGCTAATTAGTAGATATTTGCTAGCCTGACTTACTTGGGTGCAGAAGGAGTATCACTCGGAGTTGTAGCGACATTCAACGATGCCTGTGTTGATACATTTCGAGTACCACTTTTCTTTATACTACGTATTTTTATTAACTCTTGTTGCAAAACAGCAATGCGCTCTTGTTGTGAGTGGGTTTGGTTTTCTAATCGAAGGGTTTGATCTTTTTCTCTTTCGAAATTTAATAATGTGGGTAAATCTACATATTTTGTTAAGAAGAAAAATGCTTGGTGTGGGCAATCAAGAAAAAAGTGCTTAATCATGATATTAAATAACAAGCTCTCTGTATTATATCAAATTCACTGAACGCAGTATCAAATTACTTTTTCATTATCTCATTAGCTATGGAATTCTAGAGGTCTGCGAATCTGATCTGAATCTAAATCCAAATCAAATCTGATCAGATTTTTCTGGGATTCAGATCTAAAATTTGAAGGTCGATTTGGATTATTCAAAAAATGTTCAGACTGAGTCAGATTAGATCGAGTATGTATGATTATCTTGACAATTTGAGTTTTGATTTCAATCATTTATCACTCATGATGCATTTTTGTTAAGTAGATATTTGGTGTTTGGTTTAACAATGACGCACATCCAGCATTAGATTACTTTGATTATCAGGATGATTGAATTTTGAGAATTTCAGATTGTCAGATTTGGATTTTGTCAAAGCGGATCAGAATTCAGAATCAGAATCAGCACTTTTAGGCAAGTTTTTTCGATTTAATCTGTTCTGACTGGATCGGATTCAGATTCAAATGTTCATCTCTATTCTGATTACAATTCCTCAATCTAATCCAATACAGACCTCAACTCTGGAGGCATTGCTAAGGCAGGGAAAACACAGCTTTCGATTTTGTCTGAGTGGGGACATTCAAAAATTGGAATACAAATTCCAATTTCCT
>JANVCG010034783.1:0-17753 GCA_025505365.1 Haliclystus inabai
TCGTGAGATAGCGTCACGACCATTAGCCAATCAAATCGCAAGATCGAATCATAGCTCATTCTTGTTGTGTTCTAATACCAGATCAGTCAGGTGTATGTTCTTGGCTAATTTGTCGGCGTACTTTGCATTTTTTTTCACACTGAAAATGTCCATAATTTTGAATGGTCGGATTCGGATTTTTTCGGATCGAATCGGATTGAAAATTTTGCAATCTGAAAATGTCGGATTTTAACTACTAAAATGTAGTCTGATAGGATCGGACTCGGATTAAGATTTTGTGCCTATGTTTGGACTACTAATGCCCAATCCGATCCGATGCAGACCTCTAACACAAACACTATGTCCATACCTTTTCCCTCTCTTTTAATTCTTCAAATATCCTTTGAATCTCTGCTTTCCAATCTTCCTGCATAGATCGAAATGAATCTGCCGCCGTTTTGGGAAAATTAGTTTTTGCTATTCGTTGTAGGCGATCTAGTAATTCTGGGAAATGTGGTCGCTGGTGCGCATCAGAGTCCCAACAATCTGAACAAAAACAGGTATAATGATTTTAAACCAGATATCTACATTAATTATACTCTTTAATCTAAATGGTAACAAGTTTAAAGATGAAACATGTTACCGATATCTAATCAAAAATCTAATAGAACTAGAAAGCATTGGAATCACATCTTAACATTGATTATTGAATCATATTAGATATAATGTTAAGCAAATGTGTTCCACATGGGAAATAAATGGTATAGGGATGTACACAAGGTGACATGTAGATTTAAACAACTCTTTTGTGTTACCAAGGCAAGATGGGGGCTGCTTTGCTATCAAATTAATAATAAAAAAAAATTTTATAGAAGAAAAAAATGACTTGAACTTCAATACTGATGATTTTTCAAATCAACTGCATACATTAACGTAAGAAAAAAATGAATATTCAATGCCAACAGTACAGAAAGTCTGAGCTTAGTGAAGAGGAGATGAATAGAATCTCATAGAAGCATTTATAATAAGCTCATCGCTGAATACACAAATATTTTGTTGCTGGCATTTCTAAAGTGTGTTTTGGATATAACACATAATGTAAATATAGTATTTTGATACCCTGGTCTGAAAAAATTTGGTTAAACGGTTGATGTTACTTGAAATTGAGAATGAAAACATACCTTCCATAATCAATGCAAAGCCTGGTGGACATGTTGATGGAATAGGTAATGTTAATTTGTTCATAGCCACCCCATAAGCAATGGCCAGATTTTCGATGCCTTGGTAAGGTACCTGACCAGTTAGTAACTCCCACAGGACAACACCATAACTAGAAGTTGAATGGAAATGGTTTCATTTTAATCAGAATGAGAATATTAACATATAGCCATGTCCTTTTATAGTACTGTGAAAAAAAGTTTCTAATAACTTATCAGGTATTCTGAATGAATGATGATGATAATGATGATGAAATATGTGGGTTACTTTTCTTTAGCAATGAAATCCAAATTTCTTATACAAAACTTGTAATCTGCACTTTACGTCAGTATTCATTTCATCTTTCCTGGTGACAGGCAGGAATTTCAATGATGCTAGGAGTATTTCATCTGAATTTACAGCCATTAGATATGGACTACCTGTTCTTTTTAGTTAATTGTGTGGTAACGTTCTATTGCCCATAACGTTGAAGATTGCACGTCCCGTAGGACAAAATTATCGCAAAAGAAGCGTTATTTTCCATTCAAAGTACTTTGAAATACATAATAGCCACAAATTTTTGTAAGCATTTTGACACTTTTGATCCAAATAACAGACAATCTCAAACATATTCAACGCTTCACTAAATTCAATTGTAACAGAAACAAAAACCACGGTGCGTTTCATCACACTTCTTTTGTCTGCCATTTTGAAAGATTATAATTCATGCTAAATTATGTCATTTTCTATTGTTCTACTGTTTTCCATCGTATCGGCTAATACGGTAACCACTTAGTATGTTGTTTTTTCATTGGTCCAGAGCATAACGTTATAGCCGATATTTACTGTACACCATTCTATTGACTTCTAATGAGATGGAAATATGTACTTTTATTTCAAAGTCAATTGAATTGACGAGAGCACCACGTAATTACCTCCAAACATCACTACTTTTGGAAAACAATGAACTTCTGATGACTTCTGGTGCCATCCAAGGATAAGTCCCTGCAGCACTCATTTTTGTAGTGTGGTTAGATTCCCTTGCCAGACCAAAATCTGTTATCTTTAAAACATTACCAGAGACGTGTTTGTCATCCACAGCATTGATCAAAAGAACTGAAAAAGAAATTGGGATAGATTCAATGATGGATTGATATAAGCATAAGAGGATATTTAAAGGTCAAAAAGTATAAACCCAATATTTTGATTTTTGACATCAACAGAGTGTTGCAAAGTTCATGACTTTTACCAATTAGAGGATGGCTTTAATCTTCAGTTTCCAAAAACGTTTTTCAAATTATTCACAGTTGTACATGAATTAATTACCATTTGCAGCCGACACAGGGGATTTCTGGGGGCTATAAATGAATTACACACTAGCTTGAAAAGCTTGTATCTCATTTGGAGGAATAATTTCAAAATAATTAAACCATATACACTTGTAATTTGAAATATAAACCCAGATCTTATACAGGTAGATTCCACAATTTGATCAACCAGCGCGTCAAAATAAGAATGTTAACGTTCAAAAGTTTGTGAAGATCATGTTATTCACCTGAACAAGAAGTGTACTTCTCTGTGTTTTGAATCTTGTTATATTATCTATTCTTCAAAAATAGCAACATTTTCTGTGACGTGTCAAACTTTGATAACCAAAATATTTTTAGAAGCAAGAAAAATTAACATTTTATTTCATCGCGCTTCATGTTTTTTAATGCTTTTTGGGTTGATATGATGTTTTTGCATATACTGAATAAGATTCTCTCGCAAAATTATCGCTAAATCAATTCCAGCCTGTGTTTCAGGCCATCTGAATTTCTCCTCAATCGCCTTGTTTGTTCGTCACGAATAAACACAAAAAGTTAGGGTAGCAGTCCGTTTGTTGCATCATAAAAAATTCCTTTCATATGCAATGCAAGAATATGTTCATGCAGTTAATTATAAAAAATATTTATTAATTCTTAAATAAAACAGCTTAATTATTCCTAGCAAAACAACAAAGGGTAAATTTGATGTCTGTTCGTTACATTCGTTAGTCACGCAGTAAATTTTTTTTGATAAGCTGCAAACTCAAGGTGAGTGACAGAGTTGTCACAGCGTGCAAGGTGGTCACATCGGAAGATCAATTCTCTCAGTATGCAACCACGCTTTCAAAATTTTGGGCACAACGAAAGTCAAAAGTGAAGGCAGTCGAAATGATTATGTTCTCAAATTAATTGCCGAAGCTCCAACTGAAATGAAAATTATTTGTAATTTGGCGTTAGTATTGGTAAAGCATTTTCAGAAGAATATAAAAATACCAAGACGTGCTTGTTATTTTATTGTTCATTATATAGTTTTATTAGAAATTTAGTTTTTATTTCAACCATGAAGTTGGTATTTTGATATACATTTTGAATTTGTAGAAATACAATCATTTTAACATCGATTAGAAAAGTGTGGCTGTGCGCGTTCGTTTGTCACGTCATGCAAATGGATGATTTTGGATAAAATCTTGGAATTATTCGATTATTTTTTCAACAATGTTATAGAAACAAGTTGAGAGGTATGATTCAAGTAAATTATTTTGCGAATAGTAAAACAAGTGCCAATGAAATCTAGAAATTTCAAACAATGAAATCCCCCTACACAATTTGGTAGCGCTTGATATAGTTGCTATATTTTAGTTGGAGGTGTGCGTCAAATCGGATTTCCAGAAATTAAAACATTCTTAAACTCTGATCAAATCTTTTTGATTGAAGTCAATCTGATTAATCAATTACTCAACTAATTGATTGATTAGTTTGACAATTAGCTGTTGACATGCAGTCAAAAGACGCAAACTCGCATTATATTTAGGGAGGTTTAGATTTTGGTACAAATACAGAGCAGTAGACAAAGTTCTATATTTTGGGGATTGGGTCGGGCTTGTCTTCATTGTCTGCAAAAGCACTGTTTAGATTTATCAATGCAACAGATGGAATCGTGATCGGTTGTTTACAAAATTATGAAGATGGTGGCTGAACGCTAGAATAATAATTTCTTACAGTTGACTTAGGTAATGAGTGGTCGCTGGGTGAATTTGAGTCTATTGGAATTTTGATAAAATTTGAAGATAAGGCATCAGCTTTTCCTTATTGATGGTGTGTGAAATTCAATTTAGATGAATGCTTCAGTGACTTCACGTTGCCAGAACAAATATCAATCAATAACTAAGCACTCCAGTTACTAGACAAATTTGCTGATCAAATGTGAATACTGCTATTAAAATTTCATCATGTTCTGGTTTCCAGACAAAAACATATGTAGTTTATGACAGACTTTGAGTGAAACACATTTTGCACACTGTAATGGTTTTTGTTTAAGGGGATATTGTTTATTTACAAATTAAGTATCCAAAAAACTTTGTTGTGAACAAAGATTTTTGGTACAAATTTTGCTAAGGGGTTTCCCATACTTGCGCAGTAGGAATGCACAATAGACTTTGAAAACTGAATAAAATGGCGTCTAGAACTAACGCAGCGGTAAAAAGGCGAAAGTTAGGTTTAACAAATTTCAGCGTTATGTTACTGTGTAAGCATGTTATATTTTAATCAATTCTAAACATTTAATGAGAATAATTGATCGACGAAAGAGGGCATTGGAACAATGTGTAAGACTCCAGGTGCCAAGAGTTTGCAACGTCAATTTCACTACGATCGAATTCAAAATAATCTAGCCGCCCAGCAGTCGTCAAACATACTTTTATTTGAAAAAATTCATGCTATTGCCGATCTTTCTGAACAGTCACAATATCAACCATGCGATCCAAAGTAATACATAATCGTTGATTTTGTTGTCAAAACTGATGTAAAGCTGGACACCCCGAAACTTATTTAACTGGAAACATGAAGATCACAAATTCTACAATTTTCCCGCTCGAATTATCTTTCTTTCTCATCGAATTATCTTTTTTATGTTAATTAAAGGTAAGTAATTTATCTTGCAAATGTTCAAACGAATTTAAACAATCTCCAATAGAAGTACCAACGAAGCAAACGGCAGCCACAGCCAAAATGAAGTGAGATGTAAATATTCGCGCGCTTTCCAGACAATTGTATGCGCATACATATTTGACTGCCGGGACTTTAGCATTTGGTACAAAAGTCTCGGTTACCGGGACTCTATCCACTTCGTAAAATGTATGCTAATAATGAAGAGTACTTAAAGACATGTGGGCCTTATGGAGCTAGGCTAAATCCTCCCAGGTGCTATTTTTTATTTGAAAACAAAATACTTTCGATCTGCAGGTGATTAACGAGTTTGAATAAATGAAGCGTTATTCTTTCTAATTTCAAAAGATTAGTTGAAGAGATCAAAAATTCATGTAAAACAGGTCACAAGATTGCTCTTCAGCTCAATAAAACAAAATGTGCAAGCAGTATTGAATTTGCGCAAAATAAACTTTATCCTCGTAAATTACTGGTTTATAACTGGTTAATGCGAATAATTGGTTAACAGACGAATATGTTCTTAAAACTGCAATTTGATCGATTAAATTGACCTAATAGAATTGTGTAAAGGTGCTAATCGGAAAACACTAAAGACATGTCAACAAAAGTAGAACTTCCTGGTAACTTGTTTGGTTTGTAAAGCGTATTTACAACTAATTGAATACATCAGTTCTTCAAATCAGTTGAGCACGATTAAGTTTTGCATGCAGACAGTCACTTCACATAAAAAGATAAATCTCAAATTCATTAACAAAGTACCACTTACTATTGCTTGATTTCAAATCACGGTGGATAAGTTGTAAGGGTGCTTGATTGTGTAAATAGTCCATTCCTTGAGCAATTTGTACAGCCCAGTCTAATAAGATCTCTGGAGGTAATCGACTTGTGCTCAAAACCCGACTCAATGCACCCCCTCTTGCAAATTCCATAATCAATGCCAAATTAGGACCATTTCGACTAACAGCAATTAATGCCACAACATTTGGGTGAGATAACATGGAAAATAAACGTGCTTCTTTCTCGACATTTTCCAAGACGGTCTCAATCTCGTCGTTACCATCGACTCTCGCCACTTTAACAGCAACTTCTTTTTTACGCCAGTAAGCTCGGTAAACTCGGCCAAAGCCACCTACACCAATTAATTGTTTCAACTCCAATTCTTCAAATTCAATGTCGAGTACTTGCCGTTTCGAGCCTGGCTGCACTGACGGCCGTTTGTTTTGGTCCTCGCAAATAACATAATTAGCAGGGAATACACCAACTGAGCCATTTACTTGACCAACCCACCATCCATCATCACCACTGACATGTCGGTCTTTTGATAGAATTTCAACAACATCACCAACATTTAATGTCAATTCGTCTTCTTCTTTAGCATCGTAGCAATAAGCAACAGTGCAAAGCTCCCTTGCATGAGTTGGAACAAAATTGCGGTCGTAATCAGGCGCAGATATTTGATTTGGTCCATTCGGCTTCATTTGGACTGATCATATAAAACAGATCTTCATAAGCATACTGATACCAACCAATAGCTGCTTATGTAGCTGAACATTTGCAGCAGACTCGACTAGACTTGCTGGCGCATTATCTCGTCTGGCTTCAAACGCTCTGATATCAAAATACTAAATTACCAGCAGATACGTGAAAGATTTGCCATGTAAAGTATCTGTTCTGTAAACTCTTTGTCACAAACAAGCAGGATAAGATCAAAATTAATAAGTCTTTGTAATGAAAACCCTTATTTTGAGAAGATTAAAACTGCCAAGCCTCAACACAATATCCTCCTTGCAAAAAAGATATTTCATCAAAACATGGCTTCGATCAGAAAAGATCAGAGACAATACCACGTGATCGAGCAAACGCTGTCGTCATTGGATAATACCGCTTCTCATTAGCATTCCCTGTGCATTCACACATGGCATAACGTTGCGGCCGGCAAAATAGTTAAAACGGAAATTTCACCGAAACCGCGAAGAAAACCACTACAAAAGGTAACTTGTAGATTCGACATGGACTTTCATTTGTTTGTTTTTCCGTACATATTCAATCTGAAGACCAAATACCCGTTAGAAAAGTGGGAACTTTGAGAGCCGCGGACGACAAGTGCGAGGCTGAAAGCAATAATTATTCGAATTGGGCTGTACCTGTCCGGTTTCCGCTTTCCAATGTAGTGTGCAACAAACGTGTGTTACTTGACAATAATATATGTGATTGAAGGGTCACAGAATATGCGGCAATGACAAGGTCAAGTATCTTCCGTTATTCATCCGTTAGTCAGAGTTTTCCATCATCTAAACTTGCCCGGGAGCTTTATTCGGTAGTTTGAACCATAAGCGGTGCATCTTGAAACGAAATATTGATAAATGAAATCAGCCGATATTAATAGACAGTATTATAAACAAATTATTTAAACCAGTTGCGTGACAAGGGGGCATTGGCGAGCAGATATGGCTTATAAATGCAGGGGAGCCAGTTAAAATAAATGATATCGGGGGCATCTTGAAAAATGACCGAATTTTATACACAATTTTGTTTCACTTTATTCACGTTTTTCTCTGTTTTATGCTGCTGCCAAATGTATCAAATCTATTATCCTTATCCAACTCACCCTTTGGATAACTTTAAAAAGTTTCAAGTTTCAAAGTCGTCTTTGACTCTTGCTTTTGATCGTTCAGAGGGGGGTAATAATTAGCCTGCGTGCAGACTAAAACGTTTTAAGGAATCTGTAATCAGAATCAGATTCCTTGAGAAACGTTTTAGTCTGCACGTAGGCTAGGTAATAATCTGTAGTAATCGAATTCAAGAAAAGTGAGCAAAACTCTTCAGAACACCTTCTTTTTAAAGTTTGACTTGGATATTTTGCGTGGATTTTTTTAAATGTCAAATAGCCAAGATAAATTAGCCTGAATGCAAACTTTTTGCTGACGACATTAAATTATGCTCAATATACAATCTTGATTCTTGATAGTCAATGTTACGAAAACATTAATTTATTTCAAAGTGCAATCGAAGACTTTATATTATTAAATGGGTGGAAACTTGGCAGCTTTATGTTGCAGTTGATAAATGCTCTACATAACACATCGGAAACAGAAACTCAAATGCAATTTACCGTATACCTAATATATCTAACGTTAATTACGTCATCTGTTCGTGATCTTGGTGTTTACATTACTCCTAATCAAAAGTTCTCATCGCATCGTAAAATTATCACTCGTAAAGCTTATAATTGTTTGTCAAATTATATCCTGAAAACTTTGGCTTTGGATGATGCTACCCATCCAATGAAAGCTTTCACTGTCTATGTACGCCCTAGTTTGGAGTATGCGTCTTCAGTCTATTTACCATATTTGCAAAAAGACATTACTATGATTGAAAATGTCCAACAGAGATTTACGAAGAAGGTCTTTTTTCGATGTTTTGCTAATAATGAGTCATCATACAAGGAACTTTTAAAAAATCTGAATTTAAAAACCCTGGCTAGCGGGAGTTTCTATTTAGATCTGTGCTTGTTTTATAAAATTGTAAATAGAAAAATCGAACTGCCTGATGGTATGATTCTCAAAGAAATAAACAGAACCAGGAGCCATAATTTAGTTTATCGCATCGATCTTTGCCAAAAGCAATGTACGAAACAACTTTTATTTCAATCGCGTCATTCGACATTGGAATTAACTAGCTGAAGATATCGTCATGGTAAGATCTTTCTTTTCCTTTAAATATAAACTCTTGTTGCACGAACAAAATAACATATTAAATATTATAACTGTAGCAAATTAGTTGACCGCACAGTGTAAGTGTGATTCAACACCTTCTATGTGTGTACTCTTTGATCGAATTTTTTATTTGTTCAATAAAGACACGCATAAAACGGCGTTTTAATCTGCACGCAGGCATCTGATACAGACAAACGGCTCTTATGTTAACAATGGCGTACAATGATGTAGATTTCTATTTGTTTTATTTTTCAAACTCAACAGTGAACCTTACTTATGGAGTGTATAGTCCAGTTTAACTATATCTCTGGAATCTTTAGGATTTACAAAATAAGCATTATTAAATGGAAGCATAAAATATACCCAGCGATATTTAGGGAGAGACGTTTTTAGCCGTACTAGCTAAAATTATATACACATAAATTAGAATTATTCGGGAAATCAATGTTTCGGGAATCTTGTAACTTATTTTTTGGCAGATTTTCTATTACTTTTCATAGTTCTTGCAAAAATGGTGAATTTTCTGTAAATCGTTATAAGAAATGTCTTTCCATCTTGAGCTCATCAGACGTGATCATTAAATACTTTCAGCTGTTAAAATCTGCTATCAAGCTGAAGCATATTAAAAACTGGCAGAATGTTTGACTTCGTATCAAACGTTCTTTCATGCCAAACGATAATATTTCTCATCAATCAAAAATTCAAAACGACCAGAAAGAAGTGGACCAACTTTTCAACAAATCTATATCAATCTATCTGTTAACCCCCCTAATTTGCGGTCCTGCAAAAATGGTGCAACAGCCTGAAAAATAACTTTTTCTCAATCAGGCTCTAGTCAAACGCCGTCAGCCTGTGTACTCATTACGTCGAACTCCGTGGTATCGTGTGCTGGCGACCCACAGAATCATGGAGCCAAACATGGGGTAGAGGCTCTTGCCTAATCAGACTGAGGTATAAACACGTTTTATTTTGAAAGACAACGCAACAACTGGACCCAGGTCTATGCATAGTTCACTAACTCACCCCTTCTCGTCCATACTATGTAATCTATCAAAATACTCTTTCTGCGGTGAATATAATCTGTATCAACTCCAGTGAACTTACAAACTCATGTGTCTGTATTTAAATTGTATAGCAGTGGTAGATAGACCGTAAGTAGTATGGCATCGTTGATTTTATTTATTCTGCTGTAGCAAAAATTATCAGATCACTTGCCCGTTTAATACACTCAGATTGATCGGTAACATGGATTCAATATGTGACAAACCGTCTCAAACGTATTTTTTTACACCGCTCAAAAGAAATTTAGTCATTTGAAAAAGGTTTGTGATAACTAATATAATTTGTGATAAATCAGCCCTGTGAAAACAAGCCTAACAAGGCTTACCAGGCTCTGAATAAATATTATCATGATGATTATGATTATCAGGTTTTCTGAATAAATGATGATGATGGACCTAAGGCTGAAAATAATTGAAGTCTGCAAACATTCCTATCAATATTAAGGGCAGAGTAATTTCTGTATCGGCTGCATTTTAATTGGTATAGTCTTTCTAAAACAAAATATTGGCTTTATTAAAATAAATGTACAAAGATGTGTCAAAGAATCATATATCTAAATATCTGTATATTTAATATTCGTCATGCTTATGCTTTATACAATGTCAATTATTAATCAATGAATGTTTTGAATGTTCGTCAATGATTTTGTGTTAACAGTCCAAACGAGAATATGTAAACTTGGTTTCTTGATAATTAGTCACACATGCAGTGACTTCTTTGCTTGGATGCTTTCTGTTTATACTTTTACTTATCGATATAATACTCATTCTTTGTCTATTGCAACATTGGCATATCTACGTAAGTATAAAAAAACACAAATGTAAAACTATTGAAATATATCAGACCATGTCATAAAATTTGTTTATCCGAACAAACAAGGTAAATGGAAGGGTGTTTTACTCATACGCTACATTTCAACTTGTTCAAAAGCTCTACCTTATGCCCGTCCAGCAATCATTATATCTTGGGATCAGTTTAGGAGCCAACGATGACCAAACAACAAATGACGATGGTCTTGAGGATCATTCTTCTGTAACCACGTTATAGAAGGGAGAGTTTTGGGATGTATATCGGTGCTATATCTCGTGTTCAGTATCACTTACCCATCTTTACTTGCACTTGTCTTTCTTACATTGCCCATTTGAATTGCACTGGCTTCCATGGGGACGTATTTCCCAGATTCAGGAAAGTAAGTTTCAAGGTATCTAGAGAAAGACGGATCGTGATCATCATCGAATCTCAAGGATGAGGTTCTGCAACCGAAAACGCGCCACAAAACTACAGTGGTTTGACTCTAGGCTATGCTATACACTTGAGAAAGTAATTTCCATTATGTTGGATTGCTGCTATTTGTCATAAAAACGCACGGCATTTATTTCACTTGAACGGGGCGAGAGGGATATTTAGTCGGTTACCCAGCAAACAGTAAACGTTCTATGAACGTTCACTCAACGTTCGTTTGGTTCGTATATGGTTCGTAAGAGGTTCAAAACGAACGTAAAACTAACGTTCGCACAACGTTAAAAAGTGTCCACAAGCTAACGTTCTACGAACGTTCTACGAACGTTCAACGGACCGCTCATGAACGTTGAGTGAACGTTTATAGAACGTTTGCTGTTTGCTGGGTATAGTCGTATTTGTGTACAGGTATTTACAAAATAAATCAAGCAATTTATAATAGCACGGTAATAAACATGTAATGTTTACAATTAGAGTCATTTGCTAATACCGAAATGCATCTGCTCGATTAACAGCTTCTCGATTTTAATTTGTTTTCATTACTGAAAGTTTTCTTTTTGTTGGGTAATTTTAAAGGCCTTAAAAGTTGTCTTTTAGAAAGACTTTTGACAAAGACTTCTCAAGTGTCACAGGGGCTTCTTAACGTGTATTGTTAATAAATTAACAGTACAATGACTAACCTATAGGATATGTTGTACAGTGGTGCTCCTTTATAGCATAAGAAATTCCTATAAAACGAAATTTTCCATAAAATCAATTTGAAATTGATGGCGAAAGCTACCCAGCAGCCTAATTCACTCCTTCTACATGTCACACATGTCGCATAAATGCAGAATCAATTTGTAGAAAGCTTTCAGAATGTAAGAACTAACATACATTCAACGTAGAGAAAAATGGTAGAAGAGAGGCATTGCATCACAGCAACAGGAGTAAGAACGATTTCTTGAAGGATTAATAATTTGAATTTAACGGCGTAGTTCCACGAATCGCGCAACCACGCTCGTCGATTGATCCTCATGCTTCATTCCTACCTGCTTTTGGTTCGCTTTCTGTAGAAGTAGACAGCTAAAGAGATCAAGATGATCACTATGAGAATTGAAATGATGATAAGTACAAGAGCAATTGGCTTCAATTTTTCTTTATCTCCTGTAGCGGATGCTACCCCTCCACCACCAATCGAAGACGATGGAGCAGTAGAGAATGTCGATGATGGATTGACTGTAGTTGTTGGCATACCATCACCAGCTAGAAGATACACAAATCTCAATGAAACAGTACAGTGTACAGACAGAACAAATACTCATTTACAGCGAGGGATGCCTGGCAAAACATAGCCCATTCTTCTCTAGAATATATAGAATATATCAATTGGATGTCAGTTGAGTACAAGACAAATGGAATTAACGAAAGCTTTTCTTTATCAAACTCTGAGAAAAATGAAGGTGTTTGGTCATGTATTCCCTCAAGTGATCATAAATAAAATAAACCTACCCGATGAAGTTGCTGAAGTAGTAGTTCCTGTTGGTGGAAGTGGTGGAGTAGACGAGGCTGAGCTACTGACAGTAGATAATGGATCAACAACTGAAGTAGATGATGGCTTGGACATAGGAACTGTCGTGGATGGTCGTATCGAGTAGGTAGGTGAACTACCGGCAGAGCTTTTTGCGAAAGAATGGAATTTTGACACTTCAGGCAATGCAATTGATGAGGTGGGATGGACCGGTATGTTCAATTCGGAAGATGTAATTGATAAAAAAGCCGATGATGCATCTTTGGAGGCCATAGGGACAATCATGGATGATGACACTGCTGATGTGATATCTGCAGACATTCCAGCGTAGGCTGACGTAGATTCTTCTGGTGGGATAACTGGTAGCATAGCTGATGATGTCAAACGAGGTAATATAGCCGTGTGGGTCATAACGGAGTCAGCTGATGACCGAGAAAGCGGAAACTTTGAAGATAAAGACAGTGAAGTCTTCATCGGAGGTATGACCGGCGGTAGGACACTTGTGGACGTTAGTAAAGGCATTGATGATTCAACAGATGACGTATCCAGAACAGTACTTTGCCCTAATGGTTGCATCATAGATGAGGTAAGTTCTGCTTCGGGTATAACAGACGACATTGCCGATGTTGAGAACGACGTAGGCGAAGCTTGAACAGTATTCACAAAATCCGATGACTTAACTGTTGATACTCTGGGTGGAGCAACAGGCGAAGCACTAGAGAACATGAAAGAGTTCGAGCTGGCATGTTGATAGACTGTGGAATGTCTTGGTAATTCTTCCAAGCTTGAAGTTGCTACACTATTTCCTTCAGATATCATTACAGTTGCTAAGAGCGTTTCAGAACTGATAGGGATTGAACCAATAGGTGGAGGTACATTGACTGTTGTTTCCTGTATTCCAATGGAAGTAGAAGGTTGAACAAGATAGCTCTTCGATGACTCACTTTTCAAAGGTGAGAGCAGAAGTGTAGATGATGATTGTTGTGGCAGTACAACGGTCGGATTGGCACTGGTTTCTATACTAGGGACGATTTTCATTTCACTAGATGTTACTTGAGCTGTTGCAAAAGCCTCTGCATGTGAGCTTGTTGAATGTGCTACTTGGGTTGTCAGGGGAGCTACTGTTACTATATTATCAGTCATTGATGATTCACTGTCTGAGGGTGACGGCAAAGACGATGTTGACACTATGGATGGGGGTACAACAGCGGTACTAATACTTAATTTGGCACTGGGGACAACGTCAACATGATTGGACGTTACATGTACCGTACCAATAGCTTTCATGGACGATCTTGGTGAAGCTTCTGCGTTCGAGGTTCCGAGAGCTGTTGATGCTACGTTAGCAGTCATTGACGAGGGGGACAGAGACATTTCCGTCGATTTTGTTCGTGATACGTCTACGACAGCATCATGGGTTGAGAATTCGTTAACAGGAGGTAAAACAAGCGTCGGACTTGCTTCTAAAGAATTTGATTTTGTTGAAAAAGATGCGATAGTTGGTGTTGATGTAGCTGCTGAGTTTGATGTTATAGAAGTACTAGGCTGTACGATTGGACAGGCAATTGGATCTAAAAGCAAAATCGAGAAGTACCGTTATTCTATATAAGAAAATAAAAACAATGACAGAGATTGGTGATCAAAATCTGTTTGAATTTTAACGGTCAATGTTAACTAACTGTTCAACAAAGATACAAGTATTTATCTAAATTTTTACTCGAGTGATTGACAAAACAAATTGCTCTAAGCGTAGATTAAATGAAGGAACTGCGTTCGTCGAATATCCAGAAATGACTTGCTATTACTAACACTTCGAACCAAAACAAGCTTTTTATAGTAAATGCGTATTGATTGATTAAATATATTTGGCAAAATGATTGTTCATTGGCCTACTTTAAACAGACATACTGCACCATACCAAATGGGGGTATCTCAAACATGCCACCCATTACAAACTAAACTCAGACATTCAAGGTTTAGAATCTGCTATTAATCAACTCTATAATATTATGATTCCCTATGAGTGCAAAAGAATCAAAACGGTCGAGATTGGATACATTCCAGTGACTACTGTATCCCCTTTTTAAGGAGTTATACTCTGGTTATGAACCCAGTGTGAGGGCCTACGAAGCCGCCAATTTCCCAAATTTCAAAGCCAAAATTAACGTGCCTGAAGTGTAAACTCAGTGTAAATGTACATAATTTCTGACAACATTCAGTAAAATTTTATAAAATGTTTTGGTTTCGCAAGCGTTCACTTATGATAATGCTACAAAGCTGATGTTTTCCCACTCAGCTTGATATATAATGGCAATTTCCAATTCCAAAGCTACCTCGAATATTCTCCTCTTGTTAACAACTGGATCGATTATATCATTGCTTAATGATCTGAAACAGTTGAAGTTCTGAATTGACACCAAAATCACGATACTTAGGTTTCCAGGCGAACATTTGAGGAAGAAAACTTAGTTCCTAAGTTACCTAAGTTACTTTGTGGCACCCTAGGTGCGCATGCTAAATAATCAATGAAATTCCATCTAAATCTTAATCCACACCTCTCTGGATACAGCGATACTGAATTCTGGCTTCGTGATTGAAATCATCGCACTTGCTACCAGTGTGCCAGGTAGTACCGTTGGTTGGCACTGAGCAATTGCCCTTACATTTGCATAACGAGTTAACGATTTGCAAGCCATTAGGATTGTAACATGGACTGCAATCGAATTGTGTTGTATCACAGCTTAAATGGCATTGTGATTTCCCGTGGTAGCCAAAGAAGACGTTAAAAACATCGATCACGTGGTCAGTGCCACATGATAAATGGATAGGAAGGTGATGTTCGCATACTGTTTCTGTTTTGATCTCAGAAGTTACATCTAGACGACGATAAAAATAACAGAAATAATAAATATTAAACTGTGTTGTTATAGTTTATGTGGTATCGATGGAAATTAAATCAAATACAGTCCACTTGCTTAATATTCCTTTTTTCATATCCCGCCCTGCTTGATATTATTCCACATAAACTATTATGATCTTACCTCACTAAATATACCACCTCAGCAAATCTTTTGATCTGGTCCAACGTGGGGGATAGTTAGCAAGATCAACAGCCGAACCATAAGAGAGAATTTTGACTCGGTCTAGGTTTGTTGAAAGCATTGTACCAACAAATGATCATTTAGTTGATCTGTAACTTTTTACCATTATGAAGAGATGTCCTTCATACACAGGTCAAATTCCATAGAAATTATAATTAACAATAATATGAATTGACCTGAGATGTAACCAAAAATCTTTCATGCCCCATTGAAAATGAAAACTATAATTTTGAAATAATAAGCGGATCTTCGGACAAGCTAAGACAGCTGGACAAGAGGTTGTGGAGATCTGGAAGTATAACTTTTGAATGAAAACATTTGGAAAGATTCAAATTGATAAAATTCAAGGCACAGTCAAAAACTATATATGAAAAGCACCATGCAGAACTAGCCTACGCGCAGACCTACATCGTTTCTCCTTTTGGAAACTAACACGAGAGAAACGATTTAGGTCTGCGAGCAGGCTATGTAGAACAGGCTTTCCAAAGTTACTGCGTCGACGTGAAGTCAACAACTTTAAGACTGAATCAAATGGCAACATACTTGAGTTGAAAAAGCAATAGGGGGTGTCCTTGCTTTGATCTTGTGAAGGCTTCCAGCAACAGCCTCGTCTGGATTCACAATCGCTGTCATTCATCCCTGGGTAACCACAATCAATTCTATTCACATCTGGGACGTCCAACTCGCAACCTGGAAATAAAAATAAATTGATTCTTATTTAATGATAAAGCTTTTTTATCAACAGTCTCTTTGGAAAACATTACATCAAAAAAGATAACGAAAGGTTATCATATCACTTGATTGTATTCTCATGTTAACATAAGGAACTTCATAACAATGTATCTCCGAATTATTTTAGCTATTCAAACAATTACAAATGTAGAATCATTCTTTTCCTGATGATGGCATTAAATGATGAAACTATTTCAATAATTACAACATCAACAGCGATTTCTCGGCCTCAGTGTCTTCGCCCGATTTCCTGATTATCAACTCTTTCACACCGTTACTCTGCAGTTGGGTTGGCAGTTAACATCCAAAGTGGGCGTATTTAAAAATGAAAATAGTTTCGGTTTGAAAGAACAATCTGATTAAGCAGCTCTAGAAGAACTTCTGTTTGGTACCGTGGATTCCGGCTTCATAGTTTTACGGTTTCCGGATGTGGAAGACCTAAAAATAGCTCATGAGTCGGCAATTACATCTCACATCAAACTGCGAAATTCTATTGCTAATTATCACAGTTTCTTGCAATACGTCTGTATTCAAAATAGAGACGTAACACGATGCAACACTTCGCGAATTGCAATCACGAACTGATGCACAACAAAACGAGGACGGAAACGTGTTATAAGCATTTCTGTAGTCGTGAAAAGAGGAACTGTACTGTAAGTCGGCTAAGTATAGAAATTAAAAAAACGAATTGAAGCAGTGTAAATCTGATCTTTGAATTCGAAAAATTTTGCGGTGAGGAAGTACTGTGGGAATTAAATTATGACACACTTGAGATCTATATTGTTCTTCGGAAGTGTGATCTTAAACCATCATTAAAGGGCAGCTTTGTGTTTGAATCTCAAGAGGGTAACTGATCAAAATTTGAGAAATACTGTGACAGAACTTCATATGTTTACATACTAGCTAGAAACGTAGTACAAAACGGAGAAGTAAGGGAATTAAAACTTTGAAAACAGAAGAGCAGCATAAGAAACACACTTCAAACGATGATATCAGCTTTCCGTCTTTAGAAGTCCTTAATTTCTAAGCGCGATGTATTGCAAAGTGGTAAATACGATTGCATAAAAGAGGTGTGTGTTGTCATTTCGAGGCTTTGATAGTTTAAAGCATGTGCTATCCAAATTTGCAAAAGTGGAAAAGTAGATTTGTAAAATTTTATCACTAAACGTATCGTACAGCAGTATGCTTTACCAAACACTTGAAATGTTTTATAGGTTGAGACATTAAATGAGCTATGAGCCCTCGC
>JANVCG010035005.1:0-23477 GCA_025505365.1 Haliclystus inabai
CTTATAACAAGAATATTTATGCTTGATTTAAGCATTTATGAGCTTAAAACAAGTTTTTCATTTTTTGCTGTGTATGATTCGGCCAATATGAAGTTTCAGAAGTTTGATGGTACCTTCGATTTAGAGAAACAGAGAATACCTATTCTGAAATTAAATGTAATATGCTGCATTCACAATGTTGCTTTGTGAAATGACAATTTATTTTTTAAGTAAGTATTTAATAATAAAGACTTGATGTATAGGTTTCACGCCTGATTCTTGTCTATGCTTAACATCGTAGTTGCGTAACAGAGATAAATACAACAGGTGCACTCCCTTCATCTGCAGCTGCTAACAATGATCCAACAAGATTGACATTTCTTATAACATAGATCAATGTCATAGTATATCATAAGTGTATTAGCATTGAAATTTGCTTCTAACTTGCACGTTTCTAACTCGGCGGCTCTGTGTTGTACTTGATGTTCTGTGTAAACTCACTTTTTTTTCCAAAACGAAATCACAAAATAGCTTTAACGGCATTTGAATACAGGGAAATGTTCATGTTCAGAAAGGTATGCCCCTACATCTTGTCAGTAGAATATGAGGGTAAATTGTTGTCATATTGTATACTTTTTTCACCGAAGAACTTACATTTGATTCCCATTGGGTAAACCTTTCTAATTGAAAACTGCAATAAATTTCCGAGAGCAATGACTGTTGTACTATACCAAGCAGGGGATTTGAAAGACTATGATATTCAATTTCCTTCAACCCAGCAAAAATGATTAAAGTGACAGCGGATTTGTTTATTCGTTTTCCAGCACCATTAGACAAGAATCTTTATTCAAAAGTGTTATGTTACAGGTCAATATAGTAATTTTCTTGGTCAGAAATTATTATTCTCCATAACAAAATGTAATTTCTAAATTTTTGCCTTGACTATAGTTTTTGATGAGCTAAGTAAATTTATCCTCTGTTGTCGTATATCCCGCTCTTGTAAACATAGCCCTACCAACATCTTCAAACTGAAAATACTTCGCAAAATACAGTTCAATATCAATTAAAAACTAGACCGGGTGAAATACATGTTTTAATTGACCTTGTTACGATAAAAACTGAAATCGGATTGATAATCCAAAATGTTCATAATCTTTCACTTCTTTACGCCATACAATAGCTTCCTATCGTCACTATTGTGAAGTCTGACAAGAAGGGTCACAGTTATAATTTTTATCCTTTTAGCTAATCTCAAAAAGATCTAAATAATTTTCATACAACCTAGCCACCAGATATACGGTTGGAGTAACTCTACACCATTATCAACAAGTGCAACAAACAAAGCTAGATAAGTAGAGGGAGCTTTTTCCTACATTATATTCTAAACTCCTAATAATCATTTACTTGTGTATTCCCAGTTTTGTACATGCAATGGAATCCTATTTGTGTTGATGTTGACCAGGTAGTATCCATTTCTTGTAAGATTGAAGATGTCATCAAGATCTAATCAAGATAAAAAGAGTTGATGATGGGGAATGAAAAATGAAAAATGAAAACTATTGATTAGCCAATCAGAAAATCAGAAAAAGTAGTTGAAGACAATGATGTTTCTACACTAGCACTTCTCATGTGGTCAGATTGATAAGATCTTTGAATGTAAGCATGTTATTCGTTTGAATTCAGATCAGCTCCGACTTCTATCAAAGGGGGACATGCGTAAGATATAACATTGAGTTATCACAAAAATGTTCTAGCTAACCTAAGCATTCTTCAAACTGACACTGCCTTATTGATTCTGTAACCTAAGCATTCTTCAAACTGCCGTTCCGTTTCACCATTGCATTCATCTTTATGACACCCTTCACGTAGACAATGACGTCTTTGAAGTTGATTGTATCGATTTCGGAAGTTAGGATCAGAGGTGTCCGTAGGTAGCCATTGGGTCCAACCAAGCGTAGCTGTAATTGAAAAGAAATGACTTTTATTAAATTCAAAAATACATTCATCATTATTATCTTACTGTATCATCTAGACTAACGCCAGTTATAATGTAGAGGGCAGTCTTGAATGGTAGTGATATAAGGAGGTTTATTTGAAAACTAATCAATAAAGCGAATTGAGTCAGCTGTTGCTTAATTAATATAGTCTACAGAGGGTATGTAAAGTATGCTTAATTTCACATAATGTCCTTTGTTCAACATGTTCCATAGAAACAGGAGATTACTTTGCAAGAAACTGAGATTGACAATACAATTTCTTAATCATTTTGTTTGTGTCCAGAGTTGAATAATGTATTTGTCAACTATGGACAGAAGAGTGGTGGTGACTTAATGAGTGTGAGGGTTTCAGTCGCAGTCACTTTTAATTCACTAGTTCCAAAGTCAGAAGTGTTCATAAGGAAAAACAATAATCACAACCTGAGTTATTTCAGATGGCAGTTAGTTATGCTGCTACATTGGTATTTCAGCTAAAACATTATAAAATGTCTCGTTTACTATTTTGTGAGATTAATCCAGTAAGGTACACCGATAAACCAGAACAGCGCTGGTGGGGAACTGCTGGATTTGCTGCGAATCCAATCACTGTGAAACATGCGTAAGTTCGTGAGTGCCTATAAGTGCGTAAATTCGTAAGTTCTCACAATTTTCTGGAACAAAATTTCCTTTTTCGTCACATTTATTATGTTTTGCTTTCACTATTATCGTTTTAAGAACAATAAAACCTCTTTAATCAGAGTTATATGTCAATTAGGGAGGGGAGTAATAGTTATCATTGCTTTTGCAGAAAAGTAAAAATAGTTACTGGCAAAAATTACCTTGTGATATAAGTATGGACTTCAAATTATTAGTTACTTATACTCAAAGATAATTAAGTACAGCTACGTTTCACGTACCTTTTTATGTAAAATTCTTAAGGAGAATCAGTGAATTTTGATGAGTCAATTCTTTCAATCTAAAATGACCCGCAGAATTGTCAAATTGCAGCTATGGTAACACGATCTTACGGACTTGGCTAATACATGAAACGTTTTGAACTTGAGAAACGACTGGTATATCCAATTCTTTTACCATTCACTTCATTATTTCTATTAAATTGAGCATTGTACCCTGAAACTCGACTTCGAAATGAATCTGATAAAGCTGCCAGAACAAAAACCCGTCATTAACTAAAGCACTCTTGCTACTAGACAAATTTGTTGCTCGAACGTGACCACTACTATAAAAAAGTTTATCGTGTTCTGGTTTCCAGACAAAAGCATATGAAGTATATGACAGAATTTCAGTGAAACACATTTTGCACGCTTTATTGGAAATCACAATAGAAATAGCAAAAACCAGGTTTAAAAAGCGGGGAAATAGACTTCGTTGGTTCTGAACCGTACAAAGAATTTCAAAACTTTTTTGCGAACGCAGCTGTTCGGTAGAATGTTTTTTCTGAGGGGTTTTCTCTAATACTTGTACAATAGGAATACGCATTCGAACTCCATCTCCTCCTTCGACTTCGTAATGAAATGTAAACCTCCCTAATTTTAATCGCTCGGAAACTTTTGAATATGATGATGAAACATCTACGATATGTTATAAACATTAAACTCTACTATTTTGTTCTGTAACATCTGAGGGCAGTTGCACATTTTCTACTACAATTTTCTGTTAAACGTTTTCTTTTGTATTGATTTTTTATTCACGTATCATTTTGGGCCAACTAAATAATAATCCATGCAAAAGCAGTTGATCTGAAATATTTTTCCAAAGTGCTAATTCTACATGACTAATTAAGATCGTGATTGTATTCCTAGAAACTCATCCAATTGTGAAGGAAGCTATCTATATGCCTCTGTTGACATAATGTAGCTGACCAAAAACGGTTTGAACCTTCACCCTCAATGGCTTTTCTACAACTAAGGGGGCTTGGGACACTTGCTCCATTTTGAATTAATATTTAGCAGTTTGATTTATTCGCAAACAGGAGACATGGCGGAATGTGGTGGCATGATCAACAAGAAAATACAACATTCTGGTTTCAAATCTGCAAAAGGAGTTCAAATGAAGACAACTTAATATATTTCTAGGTGCTACTGATCAACAACGCGTTGCAATATATTTTTATTGAAAAACAGTGAGTTTGTGTATCACACGGGAAAGTTTAGAAGATTGTCAGAACCTAATAGCGTAAAAGCTTCGTGTTTGATCATTCTCTTCATTCATAACTTGTGCAGAATACTAGCAGAGATGTTTAACTGTCAGGCATAATGTTCAGTTTAATTTACTTGGATGTTTTCCTTCTAATTTTTCACTGTAATATCAAATATTGTAATTTAATTCAAGATGAACATCGATATCTTTTCAAGCAAAGGTGTGTAATGACCTTTCTTTCCTCGCGTTTTAGAAAACTAACACATAGTGACCCTTATTTTCTATTTTGAATCCAAGCAGTATCCAGTGCTCAATTAGCAGTCAAGCAGCTTCAAAGAAAGGCTCGAAGAAACAAAAAACTAATCTAACACTATTCTTACACTGCTTCAGGTTCAAAAAGCCCAATTTCGATTGGAGGTATTGTTAATCATTGGACTCTTTCTGTCTATTTTTGGGATCTTTACAGCTCATAGGAATGAGTTTCCCAACTTTCAAACATGTCTAAGTTTGACAACTTTATAGAATATAGATATATGAAAAGAAACCTTCGATTGTTTACTCCCTTATTGATGTGAGTAATTCTTGAAAATCATGGAATTACAATGAAATAAATAAGAACAAGCTAAAAACTCAACTATTGTAGCTTGAAGATGTCAAATCTCTTACCATTGTCGCTCAAAAAGATAATAAAAAAGCTCATTAACCGAAGTTTTATATCAGTATTATAAAAATGTCTTGAGAATTAGTCTCCTTCTTCTCGACTCCATGACACGGAGTCTCTTTTTTAACTTCCCTGTCATGAATTTAAACACAACATAACGATTGCAAAACACCACATCATTAGTGCCCTGTGTCTATTTTCATTGATTGACCAATCTTAAAAATGAACGTCTCTGTAGGTAATTTTTGATAGCTGGTTGGCGCAATTATGTTTTTTATTATCAATACCAGCATGCCTTTGACCTGCGGGCTCTGCCTTAAGCAGTTAGCTTCCTTCAGGAGGTCGGTTTGCTCCCTTCATTCACCTGTAGTAATACTTGTTGAAGAATATTTTAACTAAAAAAATGGAAAATTGAAGCAATACATGCCAAAATCAATAATGATTTTCAATTTTGATAATCTTTCCTTAATTTTGTGAAAAACTGTACCATAGTAACAGAAAATGATTTACCATAGCAATGCATATTTGAAATTGAAGAAGTATGGGTACTTCATGTACAAGTAGATGAAATCAGGTGTATTTTGACTACATATATAGTATATTATATGCTGTAGTTGAAATCCATTAATTATATGTTGTTCCTTAGTCAATAAGTTTATGAAATAGTTTTCCCAGATATAGCATAGTTTATAGCTACAGCCATTGGTATGTGGACATTAGTACTGTATTTGGTTGAGTGAATCTATATCCGTGAATCATTGAGTATCGAGAGCAAGATAGTTTAGTTTTAAATTGATACAATAAATTAAATGAATGGGGGATGAAGATTCAATATTTTATCTAGTTTGGTGAGCCTTTCACTGAGACGTCATTAGATAGCCATTCAATTTGAAATAAGCTCAGACAGAATTCCTTCAAAAATAGAATCGATAAATGCAGTTACATGACGAAAAATTATAAGTATGCCTCATTATTAATTTGCTTTTCGATGAAATAAAAGGCATTTGCGACTAAGAAAACTAATGATTCAAACTTTTCTATCGGCTACTTGTCACATTATGAGTAGAGTGTTGACAACAAAACTACTGGACAAGCCATGAAAGAGCAGTCGTCTTCTCCAATAATAAATCAATAACGAATCAAGCAAGTCGGTGGCTACTAAATTTTTCAGTAAACAAAATACGCGTTGCCAACAGTATTGTGTTAGCAAGAGCTTCATGAAGCACTTTACAAAGATTAGCCAAGATTATAGAAAAATACGAAGGCAGAGGGCTTTGAAAAGACTTCACACAAAACATCAAAATAATATCAAAAACAAACCTACCGAGAAGGTTCTTGTCAGCTTGTGTTCCCAAGAAAAATTTGGGAACTGAAAGTACTTTTTCTACTTCCAGAAAAGCATCGATAGATACTTTGCAAAAGCCAAGAGTAAAACACGTGCACACAAATTGGAAGAGAACGCTTGAACAAATGAGTTCTTGAGTTCTTTAACAAGAAAGAAAGACATCAAAAGCAACGCAGATTATTTTAACATGACTTCCTGTAAAATAACGTCATTTTCCGTTTTTAATCGCAACTACTGAGCAATGTATCTCATTTTGAGTTATAAAAAGTAGGGATTACCCTGAATTAAGGCGTTTAGATACTTCAGATAGGCATTAGAAGTTCGGAAAGTCCGCTGTGTAAGTTGAGTTCGGTCTAAGACATTCTATTGTGTCTTGGTCAGAAAGTCGTTTTACGCTATATTATTATAGACATCTTGAATCATCGCCCTTTGTATCGGAATGGAATGAGTGAAAAGATTGTGAATGTGTCTACGCTAGAAATACAACTGTTTTGCCTCGATTCAATTGCAGCTCCTACGTCAGGTACACAATTATTGAGAAGAATTGTTCTGAGATATTGCCCCGCCCTAGTTTCTTTGCTTTTGCCGATTGTCCTCACCTGCTACGTAATCACCACATAGCAAAAAGTCTAAGTTCGGATAGGTAAAAAGTAAGGGAGCTCAAAGTCTCGCTTATTTATAACCGCGAGTGATAGAAAGCAGAATCAAGTGTTTTATTCATATTTAAGCATTGAAACTCATTTCTACTTCAATACGATTAAAGAAGTGAGCACATTTACAAACATTATAACTATATGCAATCGAGAAAAGTCATTTATTAAAAGATTAGGGGATGCATTGTATCAAAGCTATTCACAATATTCTTGATGGGTGCAGATATAAGAATAAACTGCAACAAGTTTCAATGCTTACTTATGTACACTTTAAACATCTTACCAATTTGATCACAATCATTGCATGTCTGAAACAGAATAGCAGATTTATGAGAGAAAAAAATCGAGGCTAAGACCTAAAGAAATTACAGCATTGTCATAAATATGATAGTGGAAATCATAAAACATACTTGAAGCTCTAAATACATCCCTCCAATGGTTGATACCAGCTTTGATACATTTTTGCACGTCGTTGTATTGAGCAATCCACATATCAAGTCATATTTGTCATTGTGGAATACATTGATTGACAAACAGCTGTTGCTATGAGTATATGATATGCAGCATGAAGTTATATCCGTGGTTGGACTCTCCGAGAATGATTGATGATTGAAATTTACATCCAATATCTTGGAATAGAGCTGAAGATGATTTGATTCCACCATTTTTATCACATTGATCAATAATAAAGCTAAAAGTATAAAAATTCCGACACTATTCTCGTCTTTCATGTCGCAAAATATGATAAGGTATGCTTTCTAATCGTTTGATGCAAATTCAAAAACGAAGAATAAAGCTGAAGACATAAACAAAATCCCCTTCAAATGGTAAACTGAAAATATTTTACTAAACCTTCTAGAAAAATATTCAATAAAAAGAAAGTTTGTTTTAATTATTTATACGACTGCATTTAAAATGATTCTTGAAACCAACACGTTCTTGAGTAACAACAGGTTAAGGTGGAACAATTTATCTCCTGACATCAAGTGTCCTGTTGTCTTAAACTACATCTTGATGTTTCATATTTCTTAGCATCTTGAAAATTTTGTTCTATGATGCTCCAACATAGCACAATAACTGAGATATCGACTTGAAGTATTGTTTTAATTAAACCTTAGTTTACAATCTTCTAATGGGCGTAGAAATTGGATTCAAAACTTTTATCGTTTGATGAGTTGCATCAGACATTGAAGATATTTCAACCTTAAGAAAGCAAGTTGGGAATAATTTTATTTGCATGTTTAGACGAAAACTTCTAACTCGTCTGTTCTCGTGATAAGTGTTTTTATCGCATAATTGACCTAAAGCTATACAATGAAATTTTAGCAAAACAATATGTTTACAATCTAAGCAGCTCACGTGATGAATGCTTAAAAAATGATTCTACTTACCGTCTACTCAAAACTGGCTGAGCCTTGTAGACGAATGATTATTTTGCCTATCCGATGCTGCAGAAAGATTGCAAATAATGTTAGAATTTGTCAAAGCTAGATATGCTTAATTTTTTGTCATCAGCTGCTTAGTAAAAACAAACGTTATTACAGGATTAGATGTTTTTTAAAGTGTATATCTCGGCTACAGGGTTATGACGGATTTGGATAAAACTAATATTTGTAACCGTACATGTTCCTGTTGCGTTTTTGCATAGCGTGACTCCTTCCTATCCAAAAATCAGCTCGAACATGAAGTTTCGATGTTCCAAATTTTGAGCTGGGTCAGTAACTAAATATTTTCACGCAAGAGAGTTTGACCATGAATTAAGTCGTACAACAGCCCTCTTTCAGCTCTACGCGAGAAAAACGCGGCTCAAAGCAATTCAATTTTATACTGATGTATGTCCGCGTTCATAGGACTCTCTCAAGCTACTTTTTTGAAATGTGAGGTATATAAATTAAGAGCACGAGACTTTTAAAGTTCAAACGTTTTAATTGTAGCAACTTTTCCGTCAAGTGTTTAATCGGCTAGCACATCATCATGACTTATTTTGTTGCTACGCAACTCCCCCGGAGATCGACAAGACATGCGACTGAATGATTACAAAAATAGATCTGTAAAAGGTTTCCTCAATTTCTACTTGAAATTATCATCAAGAAAGAAATGGTATACATGTCAGATGTACGAGATAAGTTCGAGAAGCCATAAACACTGCATCTAAAACCCGTCGTAGATTTTAAAAGAAGCAAATTGTTTGACTGCTTTATTTTCTGTCGTCATTCAATCCCGTGTCCGGTTGATTGCTGCGGGTGTTGCGTAGCAACGAAGTAAGTCGCGACGATGTGCTAGCCGATTAAACATTTAACGGAAAAGGTGTTAGAATTAAAAAATTGTTACAATTAAAAATTCAACTTTGAAGGCTTCTTGCTCTAAATTTATGAACATCACAATTACGAAAAGTAGTTCAAAAGAGTCCTATGAGCACGGAGATTATTGCAGTATAAAATTGAATTACTTTGCGCCGCGGTTTCTTGCGTAGAGCTGAAAAAGTGCAGTTGTACGACTTAATTCACGGTCAAACTCTCTTGCGTGAAAATATTTCGTTACTGACCCAGCTCAATATCTGTGACATCGAAATCCTCAAAAATGCCATGTTTGAGCTGATTTTCGGATAGGAGGGAGTCGCGCTATGCAAAAATGCAACAGAAATATGTACGGATAGAAAACTTAGTTCTATACAAATCCGTTATAACCCTATAGTCGAGATATATACTTTAACTTTGTAAAAGCAATTAAATTTCAGCAAGATAGCTTATTGGGTTCATTGATGAAACAGTACTATCCCACGTTTCACAGTTGCATTTTTTACCATAACATATATGTCAACTACTTTTGCATATCTAGGATTGGGTTTGGAAATTTACTTCCATGAATAGAATTGCTAGACTATCATAATAATGTAAATTTTCCAATAGTTGACAATCATATCTCATTTCTGCACAATACTTGCTGCCAATTAATATAATGGTCTCCCACGATGGCATTCTAGCTTATGCCACATCCTATTAGTAAACACTTCTACAGCTGACACTGTTCAAATGAAAATTTTGATTAAAAAGCATGAGTAGCTTCATGAAATGCTTTTTCAAGTTTTATGTTCTTCATTTGCGATGTAAAAACTTTGAAATTCCATTGCTAACATGTGGCTTTACCTTTACATGAGCTTGGAAAATAGAATAGATCTGTAAAGAATGGCTTGAAAAGTAATTTGTTGTGTTAAATTCCAATCATTGAATAGAAAAGTGAATTATAAAAAACGATTTTTATTCTTGATTTTCGTAGACTATCAATGTTAGATGCAAATGGTTTTTTCTTCTTGTGATGTGAAAGTACGCAAAAAAAAACACTCATTCTAGATTTATTTTTTTGTTTTCGTGAAGGTGTAGATTGGTGCCAAAGTTTAAAAGACTTCGCGACAGTAGCCCCATTCTGAGTATATAATGAGCAGTTACTTTTGTTTCAGCAATACTAAACATGGTGGAACGTGGTGGCATGATCAACAAGAAAATATATATTTTGGTTTTAAAACTGCAAAAAATTAGTGGGAAGGAAGACAAGGAAATATATTTCCAGGTGCTATTGATGTGTTGCAAAAACGTTTTGTGCAATCAACAGTGAGATTGTGCTTCAAAAGCAAAAATTCACAATATTGTCTAAACCTCATGGCGTGAGAGTTTCGTGGTTGATCACTTGTGTCATTGATACTTGTGCAAAATACCAGCAGTGATATTAATCTGTTATGAATTTTGCTCAGTTTGAGTTAGTATGATGTTTACAATCTTGTTTTTCACTTGAATATCATTTATTGTTATTTATTTCATTCTGAACCTCAACCGTTTTCAAAAAGGTGCGAAAATGACCATTATTTCCTCGATTTTGAGAGAACTAAACTGGTGACCCCTATTTTTTATTTTGAATTTAGATAGTTTATCAAGTTTAATTGTGGTCTCCAGAAAAATTAGGAAATCGTTATAGTTTATTATAAATGTATGGAATGCTTTCCCGACTTCTGATTGGTCAAGAGCTAATTTGAAAAAAGCTATACAGATTAGTTTTGAGGCCCCACAGATTAATTTTGGGGCTATACAGATTGGGTTCTATGGCAACAGAAGATTCTAATCATTCTATTCATGTTTGATTGACATTAGGCTGTGTTATTTAGTGCTGCGATGCTGACGTGATTCGACCCAATCGAATCCTATACAAACCTCAAGAGTGATTTGTAAACACAGGACCAACACAAACAATTAGATTTTTTAGACCAAACTTTATTCATAGATTGTAGTTGATAAATTTTTTAAATGCAATATGGAACTTAGTAATACGGGCTGTATGGCGTTCTATTAACACTCGCCATGGCTCGTGATTTTATTACGCATTTCTTGTGTCTCACTACGCACCGCTCGCGTTAATAGAACGCCATACAGCCCTCTTACCCGTTCCATATCGCATAATTATTACTGTATTATCACAAAGCATGTCGTAAATCGCACAAAAAACGTGTCCTGAAAAATCTTCTTCCTCAAAAACCACTTTTATAATTTCAAAGTACTTTTTAATTGATGAATTTTCATGATGGTAGACTATCTTATTCTGAAGCTTTGAACTCATCTGGGAAAAAGGTAATTAACAAAAAGGATTAAATTGACCACTGGGAATGTAGGGGATTCTACTGCCCCTCAAACCCCAACCAAGACGGTGAACCCCAATTCTTACATCATGCAGTATTTCGAAAGTTCTATGCTTAAGGAATATTTCCATCAAATATCAGCAAACTCTTATAGAATTTCAATTGGCATTAAGCAGGCCCGGATACAGGGGGTGTCTGATATGTCTGAAGACAAACACATCTTCTGCTGCAGAATGACGTAATCGTGCTATTTTAAAATTATATATTAATTACGTCACGGTTTCATGACATCATTGCTGTCAAGTTGTTGTCATGACATCAGTGTGGTCGTGACGTTTTCAAAACAGCTGTTTTCAATCACAGTTCATCGAGACAGGATGATTGGACAACATGTACGAGCTCTAACAATCGACCTGATTCAGGGGCAATTGACATAGATTTTTCTGCGCTTCGTATTGATTTTCGTTCAGAAAGTGGATTGTCTTCGAACACAATTGACCTTTTTGGTAACAATTGACCTAGAAGACTATCAAATCTCGTCCAAGCTTACAACTTGATTGGATCAAACTTGAGTAGTTGCTCTTTTGAAGCAACATGATTGGATATAAAACAATTGACCTAGTTGGACAAGTTCGAAGTTTTCTTCCAAATTCGTTTATCATGTCTTGAAGCTGTGCCGACGTTCAAATTCCTTTTCACATGATTCCAATTCCTGCTGTTGCTGACCGATACATTGCCACCTCGCTGGCTCGCTCGACCATCTTATAAAAGTTTTGATTTCACAAGCATCTCAATGTGGAGCAGCTTTTCCAGCAATAACATTTGAAGGTTTGCATAATCTTACTTTGTTTACACATTGATTTTCGCGTTCTATCTATGTCAACTTAGGGAAATACGTAGCTTACCCATGGAGAGTGATGTTTGTTTTGTTTTACAGCAATAATATTGGCACCCTTTCATATCGAAGGTGATGCATACTTAGCTCTATTTTGTTTGTGCTGTTAGATTTGATTTTGACATGCGCCCTTCGAAAATTGATAATTATTTGGCCTCATTTCATTCAAAAGACATGAATTTGAAGGCGAAATTGTCTAAACGCTAGATGTATATAACAAGCTCAAGCTAGACCACGGTAACTGAAGATCCGGATTTTTCTTTGTATTTTAATCACCCCACTAACGCATCTTTCACTCACGATCACTATCGCAATCTTTAATTTCATATGTAAAAGGTTTGGGAATTTGTTCAAATCGTAACTTTAGCATTGAATTATGGGTGAATCTGTCTAATGATATACTGTTTCTATATCTTGGTTAATTTTAAGCCAGTCCTGGCAAATTATCTGTGGTGATGTCTATAGTCTCTCGTCTGGTACACTACAGATAGTTGCAGCTAGCATTTACTGTACAATTGAACATAAGAAAATAACATTTATAACTGCAATATCAATACAGTTTTCAGCCTATAGTGACTACTATGTAATTGTAATACTGCGTAATGTAATGAGTCAGTTATGATGTGGCTCTGAATTTAATCCGTTAGTGTGTCTCGTCTCTTTATTCAAAATCTCTGGGGTTTGGGTTCAATGTTTGGGGTAAATTGCGCCCTGACTTCGCTGAGAATTTTCAAAGGGAAAGGGGCGTAACACGTTAAATTTACACACTGAGACAAGAGTATGTAGAATCATGTATCCGGGCCTGGCATTAAGTTTAGTGAGCCCCCTTAATTGACATAACTACCTTCATTCACTTGTCAATTGAGATTCCTCCTATTCTTTTGAAAATGAATATCATATAGCAGTGATATTCAATCCAATGCCAAACTGATGTAATAATCTAAGTTAGAAAATAACAGTTTGACCACTGAAGGTTAGAAAATTTATTTTATTTTGACACTTTTGCTGAAATTGTACGCTGCTTTCACTGTATTTACACACAAATATATCTGTCTAATTTATACATATCTTGATATTCTAACTCAAAAGATTTTTAAGATGTTTACAGTAGAATCTACACAGACCTGCATGTCATATTCTACAAGATATAGCATAAAATTCCATTCTGAATAATTATTTACTTACAAAATACTACGAAGACCAGCCATGTTTCGCCGTTATTGATCAAGACTTTCCAAGGTAAGGAAGAAAACCGAAACTCTTTCATTTTTCCGTTTCTATCTGTATATTATCTGAACCACTCGAAACATACAAGCAATAGACATGTATCGTACTACGTTTGTAACTTTTATTACTCAATATATAAATGCTTTTCAAACCTATGCTGAATCACACTCCTTGAAAACGATGACTTTCAAAATTTCTTCACGCTATAAAACTTCTTTGATATATATTTTCCATTGATATTCCTTTGTAATATTTTACAAGTAAAAACCATAAACATTTATCGTGATACATGTTTGACTTGATAATCTACAAAATCAATAATTCATTTTGCAATCATTATCTACTATTCAAAATTTTGTTGAAAATCACCTAATTTTCCTGTTGTAGACCACACGTTCTCAAAGCTTTTGGCCATCTAAATATTCTTACGATACTTATCATCGAGGATTTCCATAGATTTAAAACATTTGATCACATGGCCCTCGATGCCAGAATTTGAAAAGTCCTTGGTTTTTACTAAATTTTGAACTGAAATTGAAAATGTTGGTCTGGTTGAAATGAGTTGAAGTGCCTTAGCTTGCATCAAGGTTGATAAGTGTCTGATGCAAGCTTCAATTCAAATTTTTGTAAGAGAATAAGATTAGTTGCCATTACTAGTAATAGTGGTGTATATATGTGTGTCATGTGCATACAAATGGAAGTCATGTAGGAATTCTGATAATGCCTGAAAATGATTACGTGTGAAGAAGACAAAGAAGAGAATCAATGAAAGATCGTCATAGTACTCCGTGATGTACAGGTCTTGATGGTGATTTCGAGACATCTATAGATACAAATTAATGTCATTCACTAATATGCGATTCAAACAATGGAGGAGCTTTTCTATTGATCCATCAACGGTGGCTTAAAGGGACTATGCGGACCGGTTGCCCTTTTGGATTTTTTAGCCTTGCCGATTCCAACGTACGTCATTTTTTCACCTTCAAATTTTGATTGGCTGAATTGAAAGCTGCGAAGCACAATAATTGGCTAAGCTTCAAGCCAGATATACCTAGGCATGAAGCCTGCCAAATTGAAAATGAAAGATGATGGAAGCCGTAGAATTGCAGATATGATTATTTGAAGTATTTTGAGGTTTAGTAGGTGTCGAAGAGTTATATAAATACACACGGGAAAGCTATGATTTTAAACTCAAAGAATAATCGAAGAAAACTGACAGATTTGATAAAAAACATCATTTCACAAATAAATCGAACATAAAACGGAATATAAATGCTGTTAACTGATGCCATGGTTACATAGCTGTTTTGTGCTGGTGAAAAACACACAGCAACGAGATTATTCAACGAAATTCATAAAAATGTTCAAAGCAATCATCACAATTAATGTACGCAATAAATATACTATTTATAAATGATCAATAAATACAGTATTATCGATTGCAATTTTATTAGAATTATTCTCATTTGTTAGCTTTCAAGAAATGCACCAATCTTGTGCTTCTTTCACCAAGTTATCAACGCAAACTCAAACAGGGTATTTAGGGCGCCATTCGGTGATTGAATTGACTCCCTATCTTCTGACAGGCTACTTGCAATTTCTTCCCGTACCGGCGATTGATCGTTTGATAAATAATGTTTCCAACACACAGACAGGGACCAAAGTGCATTTATATTTCTCTAAAAAGGGTTTCAAGATATGACAGCTAACCATGAGATCCCAACGTTAACACAAACACGGGCCAGATGGTGTCCTGCAGCTTCACTCACCAAACAGAAAAAGAAAGTCAACATGGAAACGACTATTGAAAACCTTATACAGTTTTCAGAGTTTCACACATAAGCGACCGCCGATCCACATAGTCTCTTAAATCACTTTAGCAAAATCGAAACACAGCTAACATCGTAAGAATTGCAAGCAATAGCCGAACTACACATTTTTGGTGGTCAATAGCTATTAAAATTTGAATTCATACGTGAGGTTACTCAAAATTGGCTCTCAAAATAACAAGTTGTAGACTTTTTATCTGAAAAAACAAACAAACAATAAAACAAGCGATTGATGAACAGGATCTTAATCAATTTTCCAAAGATATTGCATTGAAATGCGAGAGGCTGTTGAACAGATGTATGTTGACTCAGAATACTTCTTCCACGCGCAAATAATTTAGGTAATGGAATACTTATTAGAACCCACAATATCTGCTGTTTGTTTTTTACTCTTCGTAACTGAGTTACATCGTTTCTTAAAAGAAACAAAGAGATTTGAGTCTACGAGGCCAATAACCGCCAACTTCTTTTTTCTAGCAGTATGCTATTTTTGCTGTTATTCAAAGATAAACACGAGATAATAAGGTCTAATGCCTCTTAATGCTACGGGCAACGAACCGTTAGTGTTAGAAATTGGCGTAACTTTCACTACTTCCAAAGGCTTTTCCCCTGCACTGCACAGTGCGGGTGATGATGTAACTGCAATGACACAAAAAGGAGGTTGATGTTTCCAAAACAGCGCATGGCGGTCCGTCTTTTCCCTTTAAGAAATGCAGGAAATATACACGCAATAACATGAAAACAAATCTAATAAGCAGTAACAAATATGCGTTGCTGCACATTCCGGGTCGCTCGCATTGTAGACTCATACATTTGCAAATCATGGACGTAGCTTCGCAAATAAAAAGAAATTATTATCTGTATAAGATATTGTATATGCCTCAAAATTTATTGTTTAATTCACAAGGTACTGAAAAGCATTGAAAATAATAGAACACATACAATCAGATTCCCTTAAATTAAAATGATTTTCGTAGCGTATTTGCATGTATAATGTTATGTTGTTGCTTTCATGTCACTATGAATACACTTTATCATGTTTCATATCATTCATGCCTATTCTATAAAATTTGCTATAAAGAAATATTACAAATAGTTATTATTATAAATAAGTATTACGTATATGCTATTTATTTTCCTCCTATTCATGGTATTCAGCATAACCTTTGAAGCGTTGACCAAGCTCGTGTCATTATCTTGCTTGATAAAAAACTTTGGAATGAGACTTTTGATAAAGATTGTTATTGAGCCATGAAAAATCATTTTCGGTTTTCTGTTCAACATAGATCCAACCTCATGACTTTTATATAAATAGACATACTTCTACCTATTATATTTAGACAAACACATGTAATTATGTAGAACTGCCCTGTTCTCTCTCTTTTCTGAATATCAATTACATCAGCTCATGGAAATATTTCTAATCCAATTTGTTGCCTGAAATCAGTATATAGCAAAACAGAATAGGCCGAAAATACGAAACATCGCTGTTGAAATCCTCTGTTCCTAAGCAGTCACAAAACATTTCAGGCTGTGAATCTATGGAGCAGAATACCTGTTTATTTCGATAATTTCTCAGTGCAAAACATACAGTGACTAAGAATTGTTTACAAATAACTCGATATACTTCCGAGGTGCAAACATTCTGCTGCAAAAAAAACATCCTAAATTATCGTTCGAAGCACAACCTTACAAACTTTCGACGTAATAGCTTTACTTTTAGAGAATTTTAAGAAGGCTCTCTCTCTGATAAATATTAAAGTTCAAACATCCGAGAAGTGATGGCTATCAAATTAATTCTGTTATGGATTTGTATTACAGCTAATTTGATGCAAATAGCACGTACATTTGATCTTCAATTATTTTCAAAGGTTTTGGACAGTAAGCTAAATGCATCACCATTCCTACAGATCGAGAGTACGGACGCTACTTCATGCTCCATTTCATGCACTGAAGACGAACGTTGCTTCTCAGTTAATATATACCAAAATGGGGAAAATCTCCTAATTTGTGAATTAATCAACACAACCTTGTGTCATAACGAATCTTCGATTATATCCGATCCAGGCGCGATCTACTTGGAAATTCAGGTAAGAATCTTATTTACAACCTGTAACCTAAGAACACATTTGCGTTTAGGCTTGGTTTTACATATATATCGTGTATTATGTCTCAGAGTCATGTATCGAGATGTTTATTGTCAACAGATTTTATTGTCTAACTTGAGGCTTATTTTTCTTGGCAGAACTGCAGTGGCTGTACAAGAGATGGTAAGATTGATGCAATTGAATTCTCGTATTTTCAATGTAAAATATCCATCTGGTAATAAAAATAGCGAAAAAATCAGGCTGCTTGCCGTTTCAACATTACTTATGTCATCTTCAAGATATATTTGTGAAGAATATGAAAACGTTGTTGTAAGGCTTATGTATAGAAATTTGATAAGTCCAAATTCTAAATTACAAATCAAAATAGAATAGAATAACAATAATACAACACAATAAACATAGCAATTAGACAACGGTGAAATATTTTTTCAAGGAAGAGAGGGGACATGATATAAACTGACATGGGCTGGAGAGCTTCTTTGATTTGCCTAATCGCAAGCATTTGGGGCACAAGGCAATCATGTTATTCTTCGCATTTTTTAAAAACTGTGAATTTTTTTATTTTCCGAAATGTTTTTCTGCGGTGTTCAGTGACCAGTGAGTGAATTGCTGAGCGCTTTCTTCTGTGGTCGTCGGTGCGTTGATGTGAGTGTCTGCAGATGTAACGGGAAAAAATTGCTTCACACAAAACACATTAAAACAAAACAAAAAACCACGCACCCTGACGAGACAATAGAGCCGGATTGTCTTCAAAAATCCTTAATAAATTGTTTTCAATTTTCCGAGTCGTAATTATAACTTGTAAATACTTTTCTAGCTCTTTGAGCAATTTTGTTACACAAATCTGCCTTTCTTGCCTGAATTAGATGATGTTTGGTCCTTAAATGGAAGAACAATACTGAAATCATTAGCACTCCTGCTTGCAACATGCAAATCAGGTCCACTCTTCTCATTTCGTCCTTAGAGGTATTCAAATATGAAATAACTGATTGTTGAAAAGGGATATTTTAGCTCCAATAGCATTCTACCCAGCTTGTTACTCTTAGTCTTGAGGCTTGGCCTTTGTCGATATTGTTTGATGATATTGGGAAGCACGAAATTGCACAGAATTGCACGAGATGCAGGATAATGCAAACCATCTGATGTAAAAATCAGCATGAATTCAAGTACAAAATGCGAGTTTAGTCCATCTTTGGTTTCTATTGTCTCCCTATTAGGAACTAATTTTTGCTACTCACTGAAATAGACAGCTGCAAAATATTTTACAGTCATTTTTCATTTCACATATGATCATTATTTCGTTCACATAAAAAAAAATTCTTACAGTATTTCCCAAAACATTTTATCAATGCTGCTGTTTATTAGGTGGTAGAAGAACAAAACTTTAAATAACTTAATTTTACTAGAAAATTGATTTCTGTTTCATCAGCCATACATCACTTGGAAAAACTTGTTATTCAAACAATAGAAAATTTAGGGAATAGAATGTTTCTCTATTTGACTTGGAGTGTTGATAAGCGTGCTTTGTGGTTAATCATTCAATCAAAAGAAGATCACTGAGCTACTACTCTGTATTTCAACAACTAGGCTTCAAAAACATTCATATTGGTATATTTCTCCGGTTCAAACATCTCAAAGGAAATCTATAGCCTACTCGCTTCAGAAGCCCTACTTACGATGAATTCCAATTTTGTGTTTGTTTCGAAGCTTTATAAATAAATGAAAACAAAGATATTATACAGAACGATAAATTCGTTTTTTTTTAAACAATGTTCCATCCAAAAAGTTTTGTATCCAATCTGCATGTGAAGCAGTACATCTCGATGTAATAGCTCATAGGTGTACATGTTAATAGGTGAACGCCAAGTAACAATATCAGGAGAATTATAAGCTAGTTACAATCAATAAATTATAATCATTACTTAATCAATACAAGACTTTGTGACATGATTCCATTGACAATAGAAGGCAGCTGACAGAATTAGTTGCTTATATACTCTAGTAGAATCCACATTGTATATAGACCATTTACTGCAATCATTATATCCATGATATAAAAGTAAGCATAATTATGAAATTCCTCTCTCATTTCCTTCTCAAACTCGATTAAATTGGTTCTCCAATTAGGGGTACTGATTTATGATTGTTCCCAGTTTATGTAATGTGAGACACATGCAATGCAGTTCAAGTTTTGAAGTAACCTCTTCCATTATGCCTATTTACTTTGCATCGAATGATTTTACAGTTCAACGTGGGTGGTCACAATGGTCTCCAACAGATGCAACACTCCCTTATTTTGAAAGACATATTTACCAGAAGCAGACAAGGACGTGTATGACAGAAGGATGTCCAAGTTATTCATGTGATGGTGAAAGTACAACAAGAGTAAAATGTCAGCAAACGGAATGCATAGGTATCTCTAGATAACTCTTTACTTTACTACTAACGTATTTACAGTACAGCACTTGTATTGTGTTTTTGAATTAATATTCAAGCAAAATTTCTTTCAAACGAATAATAGATTGTATCCTATAGGACGCAGCTAGCATTATAATAATAAATTGCATTTTGGCATAATAATTTTTTTAAACTTTTTTTTTTCAAAAATTCTAAATATTATTTGATGTGACATGCTCATCTGGTAAAGTATTCAACGCTGGTACGGCAGTATTATACGTATTGAATTTTGGAGTTAAAATTGAGTTTTCACGAATCAAAATCAAAGTTTTGACGAATAAGATTTATCGTTGAATAGAATTAATATTAAATTTCATTGAATAAAAACTTTTCTGGATATTGCCAAATCGTCATGGAACTTTATCAGAACCTGAAACAGTGTGCACGCCTTATAGTCCGTCATTATCATCGTTATCATGTGCTCAATGAATATAATAATCAAAAATTAATAATGGAGAGGAAATATTCTCAAAGTATGAAACAAATGCTGCCAAATGCTTTCTATAATATGAATTTGATCCTTTGATTCTTAAATTGATCTACAGGTCTAATCTAAGTATGCTAATGTATAATGTTAATGCTAGAGTATCAGAAAGATCTCCTGCTACTTATTATCCCATTTCGATATTCTGGTATACATGATCAGTTTACTGAATGCGCACATTTTTTAATCCCTCGTATATACAGTTGATGATCTTGTGCTTTAAATACAGATTTTTGTTTAATATTTACCCCTTGATCAAGTTTGGGTGAGACTTTATCCATAATCCGTAGATAATACCCTGATTATATTTGAGATATTTTTTATTGAATATTCAATTTGATGTTCAACAAAGTATAAAACACAGTACGAAAATGATATACAAATCACTCGGTTTGAATGAAACACGAATTAGTAATATCCGCGCCTATCTGAAACCATTTTCTACCCGATCTATATTCATGTCAAAAGAATCCTTTTTAAATTTGTGACAAATTCGAATTCGAATAAATACAATTAGAATCACATGCAAGTTTTATTCAATTTCAATTTTCATCTCGAAGTGTATTCTTTTTCATTCGTTCGAATCAGAAGATATATTCGTTGTCTTTGACTTTGATTTACTATGAGTTTGATGTTTTAACAATTTTTTTAATCTATATATATGAGATAATTCAAAATGTGTAATCTCCATTTTTTACGTAGATGCTGGGGCTGTTCTTCCTGTGGGTAATTATCTATGCTAATTTTATTAACATGAAATCAGGCAACGCCAGTCTTGTTAATGTAGTCACAATGCTAAGGCAGCTACTTTTCATTCAAATCATAAACGTACCAACATAAGCAGGAGAGTAGAATCAAGATAGTCTAGCCTAAAACATTGATTTTGTAGACTTAAAAAGACTAAAAATGTATCAAAATCGACCAAATATAGCAGGTTTGAAATTTTCGAGTAAAAATAACGCTATTGTATAAATACTTAATTCATAAAACCAATATGATTTTAATAAAATTACACTTTTGACGAAGAATTTACCATAAAATTATCACTGTTGCTGTTGGTTGGGGCTCAAGAAGTGGCGATACGTGCGTTCGATTGTTAACAGTTTTAATCCTGTTTTAAAGCAATTCAAAATATATAAACGGAACTTTGATACCATTTCAATCTATATATAGCTTTAACAATATTTTCAAATGATAGTCAAGAGAAGAGTACAGGAATTTACATGTAAGGACTAATCGAGATAAGTATTGCTAGTTGTGAGCCATGAAATACTTACTGCTGACTTTCCCAATTACTTCAGCTAATGTCTCCTTGAACAAGTTTGAATGAATCAAATAATGGCTCAGGCAGCCATTCCTATTGCTATTGATATCCAGATATCAGTTTTTTTTTATTTGGCAGCCAGACGACATTCAATCGAAGCATCAAACTATCAGGCTGGCAATTCGGTTCTTCTGTCTCTGATATCTTATTTATTCTGTCACTTACCTATCACAAAGTACTACCTCATTTTATATAGATGACATCCTTGAGCAATTGTTGCACATGATAACTTTTCTTGATGATTCGATCCACGCATCTAATTGAAGGTTGCTTTCTATAGATGCTAATGGGAGGCAGCGAGGAGCGACAAGATTCCTTTACAATATCAGTATGAATTCAAATCGAATTCCTCTACGAATATATTTTGCAAATGGAAAAGGTACGTTAATTCACTAAGTTGCTATAATTGCATGTCTGTACTTAGACTTTTGCCGAAGATAATAGCTACTTTTCCATTGTATGAGAGAATTACAGTTGAGATATTTTAAGTAAGAATAACCAGCACTTGTTAATCATTCGGAACTTGAAGAGTTTACGATTCATAAATTAGTGTTTTGTGCCTTTTGATCACTTAACGTGTTGCGAGTGTTAGTTTACAAGTGAAGATTGACTGAAGAGCGTGGTATATGTAATAAACAAAAATCATTTTGAAATTCAAAATTCAATTATGTTGAGCCAATTTGATTAATGATAATTGTATCTACTTTGCCTTGATATTGAAACAAACATACTGATTGATTCAAGAGATCAAATTAAGAACGACGTGACAGTTGTATGACATTTTCTAATTGATTTTCTATTTTCTAAATTAAAAATATTAGTGAGAGAGTGATTTGATTTGTATTATTTTTGTGTTTCATTTCGTTAGCGAATGAGATGTTTTAGTATAAAGATTATTGAAATTATTCCATTTAAGGAGTCTAGTATTCTGTTGTCACACAAATGTTACAGTTTATGGTTAACAGTAGATTCACACGTCTTGCAAATAATAGCCTCAATCAAAACTGTACATCACACAATGAGTTGGGCATCAAATAATTGATAGTCGCCTAGACGATATCTGATTTATACAAAACTAGAGAGAGGGTTTTACAGTGTACAAAATAATTTTGCAGAAGTGACATTTCTCTTTACCGCAACATTGTGAAAAGTTATAACTGCTGCTTTTATCATTATTCCTATCATTAGTGAGATTGTGTTTTGCTTCTTCTATTCCAAGTTTCAGAGAAAATAAAACGGAGTTTGCAGCTCGATTAGCTTAGATTATGTTCAGCTCAAAATCTGGTTTTTAAGGCCAAGCATGATTAAATTGATTCATGAATCAACCGTCAAGTATTAGATTTTACACTGGCTAACAATTGAGTGTACGGAGTGTGCCTTTCTTGAGAAGAAATCCCATACTTTGCTAGCGTGAAAAAAGTGTAGCCTATTCAAATAATCTTCTGTAACACCTCACATGGGACCTTTGACTAGATTTGTCGGAAGGTTTGTGAATAATTCATTCATTTTGCTATCCTAACCATAATTCTAATCTCAAAATATTTAGCTCTTTTCTGATTTGGAAACCAGCTATAAAAGACTAAATAGAATGATAGCTCGAACCGGACGTCTAGTAACAATTTCTCTTTTCTACATATATCAATGAAACTACTTTCCAGTAAACATTCATTGTGGTTTTCTTCGAATATCTCAGACTACATTGCAATTGCTATGCGTAAAGGTGACACCAATTTCAATTTAACTTGGGAAGAATAC
>JANVCG010035116.1:0-23450 GCA_025505365.1 Haliclystus inabai
CATATATAGTATTGTATTTTAACTTATCGTCCTTTTTAATTCAATTGCTTGAAAATGTCATTAGAAAAATGACGAAAGTCGCAAAATTACGTGTTTTTTATCGCTTGCTTTCATTATAAATATATTCTTCAATCCTGTTTATGTTTTATCTTTGACATTACGTAGTAAAACATGATATAAAACCATCATTCTTCTGCCTGTCGCTGTATGATTCACGATGGATAAGTTGCTTTGCAAAAGTAAGCAAGAACAATTTGCAAATCCTGGAAATGAGAGTATCAAGTCAGAATAATGGTTTAAAGATTGAACTCTGTGCTTGTTTGAAATCTTGATGTCAGCGACTGATTTGAAGAAGAAAAAAATGATGAAGACATTAGGATGTATTGGAGAAATTCATTTAATCAACAAAAAACAAAAATAATAAATTGATTGAAAATAGAAAACTTGTTTTGTTTTACAAATGAGTTCCTTCATAGCAACCTTGTGTTTCTGTTATCTGATCCTTTCATGCTGGATATTGAGAGACACTCGATGACTTGAAAACACTCGCCGTATGGGCTCGTGTTTTCTGATACCGTCTCATATCTCCCAATATCATGCATGCAATGATCAAAGAACCCAAACACAGCTGCCGTGCAGGAACCCTTCATTACAGGATTGCCCTTAGATTTTCAGTACAACTGGACCTATTTTAATTTAAAGCCCGGAAGATAATTCTATTCACCAAATTTTGTGGCTACGTATAGTATGTTGTGAATGATTCTTTCATTTTAGATTATGCACTATCTGTTCTACCAATGTTTGCAATCATTGAACACATCATAACAAACTACAAGAGCCTAGATAAAGTAAGTGATTAACAAGCATTTTTATTTCACTCAAACTCAATGCATTGTGTCATGTACACATAATCCTTATTCCTTATTTTGCAATATAATTGCATGAAATAGTGGCTTATGAATATTCAAAAAATTTACAAATGTCTCAAGCTTTTTGAATAATTGTTCTTAGTAATATTATTGAACATCTAGATAATCAAGATTTATATAAAATCAACATGCAATCTGTTTTATAAACCCACATACCATAGCTTGTTCAAATGTCATGCACAAAGCTATGTTACTTCAGAATTGTCAACATGACTATTTCAACTCAAAGTTGTTTAGCTGATTATGCAGTTTTTAGGATCAAATGAGTAGTACATAAAATTACCTTGATAAAGAGAGAATTCATGGTTGTGTCTTATCGAATGAAGCTAGAATATGATAGCCTGCTTGCATACTCTCCTGAAACTGAAACTTGGTGAAACAGTAGAGTCTTTTATGATTTGTCACAGTTAGTGTCTTTCGATTGTCTTCCTGGGCTATGATTCGTTGCCAGAAAATCTTGGCTTCGAATCACAAGCTTGTAAAGACAAATCTTTTCACACATTTTTACACCCTCTTAGAATTTGCCAGAACACGTTTTTCGTCACCGTTTAGCAGACTCTACTGTTTCACCAAGTTTCAATTTCAGAAGAGTCTTAGAGTAGGCTGGATTATGATAATAATAGGTCTATGAAACATTTTCTGATTAGAAAATTTTGAAATTGTTTTCCAGTCAATAAAATTATTATGCTGTTATCATTCATTTTGAATCTTTTTTGCATTAACTGAAAAGCTTGCATTATTAATTATTATCTTCACAGATTTTGAGAGAGTCAGAAGACAGTGCATCACACAAGCACTTCATTGGAAATGTTGCTTTTTTGAAACACAAGGTTGGTTTTTCAAAAGCACTTTTCAATTTTGTCATCCAACTCATTTCTGATCAAAAACTCAATAATGCTTTCTGTTTGATTTTGTCTTTCATCTTCTTTGTTATAGAGCTATCAAAGTATTAGAATTGATGATGTCTTTCTTGAGAAAAAGGAGGTTAGTAGTATGTGTTATACTTATCAATATGTAGCTGTTATGTGCCTTTAAAATATTTGTATGATTTGTTGTACATTTTATCATAGGATACTATAATGATTTCATACTTGCAAGATATTTTTCCAAGGTATTGTATTAAAAACTGCTTTTTTTTTGTATAATAACCCAGTGCTCATTGAATATATGTTTTCTTCTATGATATCTGTAGCAGGAAAAGAAAGTATCCAGGGTCTTCAAATAGCAACACGGTAAGTTTTCAAAAAGCCAAAAAAAGCCTTTTTTCAATAAGATTGGATATAATGTGACAGAATCTGTGTATAATAGTACCGTATAAGGGAACTACCTGTCTGTATTGGCCACTTCATACTGTTGCAAATGTACCCCTCTATAGCTGTCAACCCCCATCTTATTCCAAGCCACTGTGCACAGGTTTCACTTTAATCTGACTACTCTAAACCCAAGTATAATCCAAATCAAAAATCAAAATCGTATCAAATGAAAATAGATTATTTTTCCATAATACAAAGCTAGTTTGTTTTGAAACTCAAAAACAAGAATTTGGTATTTTAACCGTTACCAACTAATAGGTGTTAGTAACTGACCTAACAATTGCACAGGATAGAGGACTGGTATACATTTACTGTAATAATGGATTATGTAATAACTGAATAGATTGATTTCTTTTTAATTCATCCTTGATTTCATTTCATTTCCAGGGACCTGGTCAATCAGAACACAGGCAAAGGTGTGTTATAAAGTTGAGATTGTTGAAAATTGGGGTAGAGTACCCCCACCTTCAAGGGAGGGTTTATTTCCCTCCAACCTAACACTCTTTTTATTTTCATGACCTGTATATCAGAGAGGCCTATGTATCCAATGCACTGTTGTTTGTTAGTTTGTATTTGATTCACTACAACAAAAACGTTTTTAAATATTTCTACCACATGTTGCTGACTGTTGCCATAGCTCCATCTTTCTCATTTTAATGTAGATTGGGTAAAAAGCCGCTGAAAACAATGCACCCTTTTGCTATTAATCTTTCTGTGCTAAGCAATTATCAGGAATTAAGATGAAAGACTATAATTGCAATATATCTTTGATTAGAGTATATTAAAATGATTAATTTGAGGATTATGATTTTCTACTATTTGTTTCATCCATTTGATCCTGTCAACAGTTGAAAACAAATAATTATGTGCAGCTTCTTTCTTCCTTCGTAAGCAATTGACATTTTTCCCTCCCAGATAAATTGCTTGCTGATTTATGTAATGTGTTCGAAAAATTTCGTTTCAAAAGCTCATCTCAATAGCTAGGATTTAAGTATGGTTGACTTTTATTTGTTATTTACAACCCATGTTCAAGTCTATTTTGTATCATTCAATCCTTTTAGGAATGGCATTGCAACTATTGTATCTAAGAAATGTATATTTTCTGGATTATGCTCATCAGTATGTCAGGTAATAGCTTTTTATATCAAGACTATAACAATAACCAACTATTGAGCTTGGATTGTGCACAAAGGGTTTTTCTAAATTGATTTGTTCAATTAAAAACATATTCAAGTGCTTCCAACTCCATAACTTAAAATTCCAAATTTGGAACGATTCTGTCAAGATACTTTTGTGTATACGCTCTTTGTTTAAAGTAATAACTTTGCAGTGTTTGCAATCTCTCCTTTTCTATCCAGCATGCATTACTTATTCCTGCAATACTACAACACATACAGATGTATTTCAAAACTCAAGTTCTAGAGCATCAGCTTGCCTACAGTTTCAAAAACAAAAGCATCTTACAGGTAACGTAATACATTTGATTATCTACCTAGTTTTCATTCAAGAGGGATTTTGATTTACAATCATCATCCAATAGCATAAAATCAATTTATAGAGATGATTATACCTTTCAAAGGTTAGAATATATATTCCATTAGTTTTATTTATATAATAGGAGGAGCTATCGAATCTTTTCACCATTTGCTGTAATACTTACTGAATACCGTCTCTTACATTAACCTACTCACAGATGAGGATTTTGATTGTTACACTGAACTAATCTCAGTATTTATTTCCAAGGTTGCAATAACTCACATATCGTGCTGTCGTCATTATGGTGCCAATCCCTGTGAAATTGAACAGCTGCATTGCAAACTGGGTACAACATTTTCAAAAGCCCAATGCAGCAAAGATGAAAATCGATGGTATTCCAAAAGCAAAGGTATTTTGGTTATTCTATTTTTACCCATAAAATTCATGATATGTAACTAAAATATAAATGATTGAAGTAGAGCAGATGTTTTATTAGAATAATAGTGTCAAATATGATGTGTAGTCTGTACAACACACTGGGTTTCACGTCATATTCCATTGTTCATCTTTTTCTTACAATTATGTGAATTCTTTCAAGATTTTTAGTGATATAAAAGAGCTTTTGCCGCTTATCACATTGACAAATTGGCACCTCAGTAATCAGTGCCTGGTATCATTCACTGAGCAGACGCAATCATTATTCACAACAAAATACTTAACTCCTTTACAAATAGTAGCATGAAAAGGCAGCTTAGTTAGGACAATTGGTCAGTATGTAGCGTTATAAATATGCTTAAGCTTGATTAGCATGTTGTCATATTCAATCTCTGATTGCGTTCTATTGGCTGGTATCAAGGAATACATCTGATTCTAAACACTCTCATGCATACATGTAGGCCAACTCACACATTATTTTGTGAAGTAATTCACTTGATTGAAATTAAGCATCATAATGAAATGGAAAATAAATTTCAACATGACTTTTTGTCCTATTTATGTCAGACACCGCTTCATCAATGGTTGTTTCAAGTCAATTGCTTTCTCTTCCTTTAGGCAAAAATTCTAATGAGTATTATGAAAATCTTATCCAAGGCAAGACGTGCACCGCAAAGACAGTATGCCGGTTAGGAGTTATCTAATACATATTGTTCAATGTTGCTAGTATCATATTTGCTTAAATTATTGATCATTGGTAATTATATCATATACACAGATAGACTGTTGTTTATGTGACTGATTCAAGACGACGAACAGCTAAAATACTTCTACTTTATTTAAACCATACATGAATCTGTTGTCAGAATGATGTTGAGAATTTATTTCCAGATTTACTTATTACAGTGAAACCTGTATATAACGGCCAGCTATGAGAGCCAGAAAAAATGACCACTATATGCAGGTGCCCTTTATACATAGGGTTGATTCAATAGAAATTACTATTTAACACATTGCAAAACTGACCATTATAGACAGGTGGCCGCTTCACAGAGGTGACCGTTATAACAGGTTTTACTGTATTTGTAAATTCTATTTGTCCGTCTAGATGGAAATACAATGAAACGTTGGAATTTCTTGGAGATGCCATCCTCGACTTGATCTGCAGGTAGTAATACAGTTCTCGCTCTTGTGGTACAGTTTACTGTACATGTTAGGTAAAGTTGTATTTCTATCTCTTATTTTCAGCACAAAGCTGTATGAAATGTTTCCAGACAAAACAGAAGGCACATTATCAATGTTTAGATCTTCTCTTGTCTTGAACAGCCATCTGGCTACTGTTGCAAAGGTAATAAAGTCAATTATGTTAGATATTGTGCTGCAGCAATGCCTTTGGTTCAATTGAACAATCTTATGCATAGACCAGTGTTACATATTGTTGCCATGGTGTAGTGGTTAAGGTGTTGGACCTTGATCCGCAGGGACATGGGTTTAATCCCTCGCCAAAGCACTATTGGTTGGTGTCAGGAAGGACATCTAGCTATAAAATACACTCATGCTACTCTGTTATATACTTGTATGTCATTATGTGAACCCATTCCAGTGAAAAATGCTTGAATATGCTTATCTGGTTGTGGCTGAATGAGAAAGGAAAAGAGAGAAAAAAAAGGCATCCGGTCTAGAAACACTAACACTATACTGTTATGGTGCGATCTTCTCTAGGGAGATAGCTAAAGCCTCACCTGGGTTTGGTAAACTGCAGAGACTCCAACTTTTCAGGGCATGGTGGCGTGAGACATTGAACAGAAAAAGTTCCGTATCATTTTTCCTAGTGAAGTTGATAACACTCCTAAAAATGGTATAAACTTTTTCTATGCGCGGCCCTTTTTCCTATAGCAAATCTGACTTCCTATTGTTCTGCTACTCTTTCCAACAGCAATGTTAGAGGAAACAGCAGAGATACTATGCTAATATTACTATTACATAGGCGATTCCTTGTTCAAACAGGGTTTTGGTGTCACACCATCCCTATTGCCCATCCCCATTTAAGTTCTGCACGTTCCTCATTGAACAAGTTGCGTTTTTAGAATGAATTTTGTAGGAAACTTCTTAAAGATCTACAGTATTGCATCCTTGACAAGATTCATGTGGTGTGAGATTTTCAGCACTTGGCGCGAGAGTGTGAGATTAATGTGAAAAAGTGTCTTTGAACTGCCAAATCAGAATAAAAACAGAGAACAAATAGCTCTGCAAAATGTATTGTGTCATACCTTGATATAAGATAATAATTGTATGCATGCCAATAGCTTTTTGTTACTGTACCAGTATTTCATTGCCTATCACGCATTTACGTTTTGCAATAAAACTAGAAAAGCTTGTTTTGAATTTCACTCAAAGAAGTGAACATTTTATTTGGTAGTAATTTGAATTACATTCTCCAGTTATATAGAGTTTGCAATAGATGTTTATCAAATGCTGCATTTTTTGTCAATCGTTATTTTCTTGTACAAATTTGATGGATTGATTTTGATTTGTTTTTCAGTCATTTCAATTTGAAAAATTTCTGCTGATTGACAAAAAGTATGTTTTCGATCGTATTTTTTGAAATACTATTATTATAATGATGATGGCACACTAAAATGATGATGTCGTTTATGTAGAAGCTGTACAGAAGAAGCTATGGATGGATTTCTCTCAGATTGTGTCGAGGCTGTCATTGGTATGAGACTGACTAGCTATTCCAGGTCTTACTTTATTTGAAAGCAAGATGACCAATTGCTTTTAGTAAGCCCACTGGATATTAGGCATCTTAATTCATGTTAGGTATCTTAACTCAATTATAGACCTACTTGAATCATTTCAGGCAAAATTTCATCATTATTCTTACTCAAGCAATGATATCCTATCTTTGTTCTACGTCACAGTTGCTATGCTCTCTATTTCAGGAGCTGTTTTCATAGATGGTGGATGGATGGAATGTGAATCTCTTATTCAAAGATTATTTTTCAATGATAGTAAAGTATGTCTACTAAAATTTTTACATTTGTGGGTTTACGCATTCTAAAGTGACAATCCAACCTATCAGGGCCATTGCCATTAGTTATAGTCAAAACCTCTTATAGTGCCCACCTGTGTGTAACAGCCACTTCAACAAGGCAAAATAAGTATTTCATCAGATAAGTTTTCAATTCGATAAGTTGGCACGTTTACTTTTGTCTGCAAGAAAATAGGTACTAACAACTATTTTCACAGTGATACCTGTATATAAAGGTCACCCTACAGGTAAGACACCTGTTTAATTAATAGCTACTTTACATTGTTACAAATGTATGTCTCCATTAAATTCATCACCTGCGTATGAAGGACACCTTTCTATAGTGGTAAATATTCACCAGTCTCATACGTGGCTGTTATAAGTAAGCTTTACTGTATCAAAATTATATGCAAATAATGTAACTTGATATTGTGTCAATGTAGCAACAAACTCATCATTGGCTTACATTGCAGGAATTGTCAAGAGTATGGTCCAATACATACCAACATCCCTTACAAGTGAGTATTGTTATTTTTTTCTATATCGTATGCAATGATCTTGGTGGTAGGTTGGTAACAATTGATTCAATCCTTTTTCTGTTTCTAAAGATTTTGTATCAAAATAGTGACCGGCATTTGCTTGATTCACATCCAATTTTGAAGGTAATTAAAATTTTTATTCAAATTTTTCATTTTATAAGTATGGACTACTTTGATTTCACGGATTCTATTTCTCTATAACTGAAACGTTTTTGAATGTTCACTTTTCTCCGTAGAACCTTGTAAGCCTTGAAGATAGCATTGGTATTCAATTCAAACACATCACACTTCTCGCTAAAGCTATGACGCATGCACATGGTGGATTCAATTCATTAACAATGTAAGTATTGAACTGATATCACTTCCATAATGTGAAAAATCAGTGGTGTTATAAGGGTGTGTATGACGTGTGTAGTCATAGATGGTAATAATTTGCTTGATGGGAAGAGTGTTGTCTGTGTTTGACAGTTTTAAGTGTAAAGTGGTTGAACATTGATTTAAGAATCACACTCAACTTTCATCAGTCAATAGCAAATCACGTGGTATGCAAATACCATTTTTTGGGTTAACTTTGATTGTAGGTATAGTAGTACAACTTACAATAATGTATTTTATACTTCACATATTATATACTTTTTGAGAGTGAAATAAAAGCCAACTCACCTCTACAATCTACAGTCAAACCTGTGTATAACGGCCAGATATGAGAGGCATAAAAATTGACCACTATATTCAGGTGACCTTTATATGCAGGGTTGACTCAATACAAAATACTACTTTGGACATTTCAAAAGTGACCGTTATAGACAGGTGGCCGCTTTACAGAGGTGACCGTTATAACAGGTTTGACTGTATGTGAACAGAAATTGTATCCAAAAAAATACTTTGAAATTCGATATCTCAACTTTTAAACTAAATGTTATGGCGTATCCACCAAATTTGGCTTCACTCATTCATTAGTCTGTGTCCAACGTGAAACTATTAAAACACCTCTGCTTTGAAACTGGAGAGGGTTGGGTTTCTTAAAAGCCTGTTATCATTTTTTTTGCTCACTTTCATGGGCTAGTATTTGCTACATTAGAATTGAAAGTGAAAAGATATAAATAATTTACAATAACTTAGAGTATCACACCAATTGTGATCCTCACACGCTTAGATACAAGAAACTTCGGTTTAATTCTCAATTTATTGCCTCTGATGGACCTATGCAGTGAGAAATGGTGAGACGGGATGAACTTAAATTATGCAATTTCCTTCATTAAAATTTTGATCACTTGTCTGTAGAACTAAATTGCTGTCTTGTAATATTAATAAGGGTGCCCTAAAATACATGAATAAACGTTTTTATTTGTATCTGAAAACAAATGAAAAGCAATATGCAGTTTATTTGGCACCATAACTGATAAGATTCTTCATCTTGATTAGTCACATTTTCTTTGTCTTTTTTCTCAATGATTAGGGGCAATAATCAAAGACTTGAATTTCTCGGTGATTCTGTTGTCAAATTTCTTGTGACAGAATTTGTATTCCAATCTTATCCAGCATGCAATGAAGGCCAATTAACGGTATGTCACGTGTTCAAAATCTGCACCCTGTGATAAGGGGATGCTGCTTTGCAGGCTTATACAATATAGAATACACTTTCTAAACCTATTTGTTTACATTCATTTTGAATAGAAATTCGTCCGCATTTCGCCAATCTGATATTGCTGGTTTGCTATACAAAGCAGAGACCTGATCGTCTTTCTAATCTTTGCCGATTTCATTCGTTAGATTTATCTCAAAATGGGAAAAGATAGAACAAATTGTATACATTTATCACTAGATTTGATTATCCTTTGTAAAAACCTATCAGATACTGAAAAGATGTATTTGTGTAAACATTTTGTGCTAAACTAGATGCTTTTGATGCAACGTTGCATTTACGCTGCTGATGCAAGTGCTTGATATAGAAAGCATTTTTATTTAAGGTATACTAATTGAGTTTTAATCAATATCACCACGTACTTTAACGGCTTAAGTATCAAGTTGATTATTTTATTTGATTGTATTGGACACAAAGACGTCTATTGCATAGCTTTCCCATCATTTCCTACTCTTGTGAACCAACTGTAAAGCATTTGACTATGAGATTATTCCCAACTCTTGTTTACACAGTAATTGTAAACATTCTGTAATGACTTACTCTTCCTTGTTATGCAGGCTCTTCGTTCATCTCTTGTTAATGCTGATTGTCAGGCAAAAGTTGCACTTGAATTGGGTTTGAATATGTTTATTGATTATGGTATTCACGGGGTATGATCATGAATTTTTCTATAATACTGATAATCTGGTATCTCTTTTAATTCTTCCAATTATTTCATGATATTGTCTGCTGCCAATACCTTTATGTTGAGCCTACCTGGCAGGGTCACTAAGTCATAAAGAATAAGATCTGATGTGTTAAAAAAAGTATATTCACTTATAGACCCCAAATCGCCAAGAGCCGGTGGTTTATTTGCACTGACATTAACACTATCTGCCAAAAGTGTGAAGATTTAAAGTATTAGGTATAAGTTAGGTCCAAATTGACCAATTTTTAGACACTTCCAATTAAGGATAAAGATATAAAGCAAAATTATGGTCAAAACAGCTCTTATCAACTTTATTATTCAAATTGTGAAGGTAAGTATCGAAATGTAGCTACAGGACCTTAATTGGAACATCATTTATTGCTAGCCTTTGTGCTTTGGATGAATAGACATTAAAACTGGCAGCGCAGTCCAATTTATTAGAAGAGCGAACCAGTTGATTGCTGGATTGATTTCTGGTTGTTTATGACATCAGTATTCGGTGTTATATAGTTTATAAGTTATTGTAATCTATGAGATTTTGAATTGCAGGTTTAGTCAACAATAGGTAAATTTTTGAACATTTTTCAACATTTAAGAATTTGATGAAGTTTACTTTGAATTTCTTTTGTTTCTCTTCTATTTTGAAATGAGAATTATAACTTGAAGTAAATATTTTTATACATCTTTGATTAGCATCAGAAATATTAATAAAATCAGCAATACGTAAAGTTGATCTGAAGCTATGTCGTTTTACATTTAGTGTTTTATATATGACAGGTTTTGTATAGCTTCTATTTTTTGTTTCACCTGCAGAGACCAGACAACGCATCTGATAAGTTACTGGCTGATGTCTTTGAATGTAAGTCTTATCATTGGAATCAATCTGAGTAGCGTGGCTTATTTGATGTGTGTTTTACCCTTACAAGGGGAATGATCAGACTTCGTATACTGGTGAAGATTGTGGCGTAGAAAATGTATTCTTGCTTAAATTTTCTATCGTAGCATTTATCGCTGCTGTTTACATTGACCATGGTATCAACTATTGCCGTACTCTATTGCAAGTTTGTTTGTTTCACAAGCTCAAGGTAAGCCAACTTTCTACCCCTCGAAGACTCACTAAATCTTTAGTTGATAGTCTGGTTGAAATGCACCATTCAAGTGTTGTTTATAGTGGCTGCTTTTGTCAACTAAGCCCCTGATACGTGCTTCACTAATATTAGGTTCTGATTGCTTACAATCTATGTATAATTAGTGCCATCTGAGTCTGATTTCAAGTATCTTATGAATAAACAACCTTGCTTGCTGAGAAAACGACTGGCTACTGGTAATGACTCGACTTCTTGGCAAAATAAGACCAATGCCTTTGCAACACGGTACTATTTTATCATACAACTCCTTGTTTTATTTCAGGACATAATTTCTGCAGGACAGTTAACAGACCCAAAATCATTACTTCAGAAGAAGTGTATTTCCATGGCACCAAATATCACAAAACGACACAGTTATAAACCATTCTACAGGTGAATAATAAATTAAATTTAATCTCATGGTTTGATTCAATAGTTGTGTGTTCCCTATCGATATTCAATGTATAAAAGATTATCATAACCTCAGTTGTTTGGAAGTTTCAAGCGATTCACACCTTTATTTTAATGTATTTGAAGCTGATTTCTATCAATGGTAACTTTTCGCGAATAACAATTTAGATGTGATAGAAAAGATGTGGCTATTTTGCATTTGATATTTTTCTTCTTAGAACATTGGAAGAGAGTGGATCTGCATCAAATAAAACATTCCGAGGTAGTTATATCTCAATGTTCCCCTAAGTATAGTGTATAACTATAAACACTACACAGATAGTTGGAACTATCAAATCTTGGTAGAGATGAACGATCAATCGTAATTGTTCATAGCAATCTCATAGCTCATTCCCTATCGATTAATCATCAGACTGACAAAAAAGATAAAAACAACGATGTAAAAAAGTTATCAACAGAACTAATTTTGTTACACCGTCTCGTTTCTACTTCTGAACAGAATGTATCAGCTCATCTCTGGACATAGAAGACATTACTCTGGAAACGATCTTTGTCCAGAATCTTGCCCCGTTGTTTTCATTGGCATATTTGATATTTATAAAACTTATCTCTATATTTAGTTGCTGTTTATACCAATGGGGTGAGAATAGCCTGTGGTTCTGGGAAAAGGTATCTTATTTATTGATTCATTATTATTCTACGTAGGCATTGCAAGTGACATGTGATGCGTTACGCAAAATCCCCGTTCGCACTGACCTCTTTAACATGAGTTTGACTTTCTAGAGACCGTAATTACAGGATTGCAATAATTCATTTCCCTCATGGCCTTGGGACATTATTTCATTTGAGCTCTTGGTTTTCAAATGTTCGTTGCCCCCTTCATCTGCAAGAGTACGATATCAGACTTTTTGATTGCTAGTAAACGTCGCCTTTCTCTAGAAAATAGCTAAAGCGCTCCTTTTGTTTATTCGATGGGGCAAGTTGAAAATTGATTCAAGTAAAACACTCTTTGATATCGTCCAAGTTAAGCAAGAACAATTTTTATTTTTGTTATAGTATCCAAGATGCCCAAACTGCAGCTGCTACAGAAGCTTTGGAGAATAAATATTTTTTCAAAAATTGAGTCGATATTTTCACCATGTTCCCAGAAACACTAGTTAAATGTAAGTAACATCTAGATTGAATTTCATTTTTATACACAGCTACGCTCCTTAGCTTTTTCGTTCTATTCTTTTGAACCTTTTTCTCGAATAATAGAGATCATTTATTGGCTATTTGCTATCGTTCAACTTAATCTACAAATATTAACTTTTCATTTTCAGTAACAAAGATGCCTAATGTACGTACATCAGCGATTGGAAAGTTTTATGAGCAAGTGTTCGTTCGAAGTTTGTATCGATTCCATGTTTTAAGAATCTGAAAACAATGTAAGTGAAATTAGAATTGTGAAATATAATAACTTAATGTAAATATACAGATTTATTAGCGTATTAATCTCTAAACAATTAATGAGTTATAGATTGTTGAAACGACATTGATAATGCATCGTAATAGCTTCCAACCAACCGTACAGACTGCAGAGTGATCATTTACAGTAGCCACAAGCGCTTCTACAATTTCTGTACATCCACAACTTATTCTTGTTACATTCTCCTGCCTTCTGCCAGTTCACACATTTGGGATCTTTATCACGGCAACCTGTAAACAAATGAAACATAATCTTCTTCATAAATCAAATCAGATTGCACATTCCAGTAGAGCTGATCACCTAGTGAAGCTATTGAAACCAATTCCGATGAATTGCAATTTTCAGCAATGTGGGATAGAAGTTGGTTTATACTCGGAGTTTTAACGATGAAGGATCATAAAATACAGACCGCATATAGACGCGAACATGGATTTGCTTTTCATTACGATCCATTGAACATGGCTAATGTATATGAGGCAAATGCTATTAAAGAAAACTTGCGAAGGAAATTCTACACAAAATAAAAGCAAAGAATACTACATACATGACAAAAATCACATGCCTCTTCTCTTTGGCGTGAAAGCTCTCAGAAGCACAAACCGTCGAAGCTCCAATATCATAGAATTAACTAAACCAATTTCAAAGTTATCGAAAAATATTTACTGCTTTTAAACAATTGTTGTGTATATAATGTGATGCATACGTCAGAGGGTACTAACGATAGTCAATATCCCTCGAACATTTAGCATCTTTGTTAAACTCGAATCAGTTCGTAAATCCACAGAGTAAATATAGCAGTACGGGAGTTGACTAGCAGTGAAATCGTCTTCATGAACTTACGTCTACATGCAGTACAACAGTTCTTCCACATCCAATTCTGATTTCGTGTACATTCTCCTTTCCTTGCCCAGAACCGACAATGACGTGGACTAATATCTCGACATGAACCAATATCTACAATGAAATGATTGGGTCACTAAAATCAATTTGAAGACATTTATCTATAGTCCACCGTATCCTGTACCCACTTAAATCAAAACTTAATGTTGGTCACCTCAGCAAAAATCGCAGGCTTCAGAAATCAATAGTTATCTCAGTGATTCATTCATTCGTTGCATGATATACTGTGGTACCAGAGCTATTAATAACGGCCACTGGAAGAGTTCGCTTTGTATTCGAGATTTGAATCTAATACCATACCTTGACATGCCTTGCAGCAATATTTCTTCATCCAATTTCCATTTGTTTTACATTGATTCATGTAAGCCCAATCTTCACAAGAAGGGTTATGATTCTCGCATCCTATGGAACATTTGAAGAACAACATTTACTCGCCGGACAAACGTCAAACATCATGCACGAATGCATTCCAGAGAACTAATGGATTTGTTAACCGCTGTTACATTATGCCTATAGGTAGATTACATCAACAGGCAGTGGAGCACCGTAAGTTGAGAAGATGGTATTGCATTTAATTTTCATTTGCTTTTGAAACTTTCCCAATAAAGTAGATTTATGACACCTCCTGAAGACTTGGAAATCTCGATTTGAAATACCCACACATGCAAAGCTTGATTAGTACCTTGTACCCCCAACGGGCATTTCCCGTCACCGAAAAATACATCATCAATCGCGATATCCGATAGTTCACCATTTCCACGCTGAGCTTCAATCTTAATCTGAAAGTTCTCATCATTGAGAGGGATTGGAACAGCTGCATTGTACCACATGTTACCCTGGTGACCATTTTTTCGCCATAAATTTATAAATTTACCAGATAATGTTTTTATGTGTACATCCAAGTATCCAATATGTTTACCGCTCATAGCATAGAAGAATGTCATACATTTAGGACCGAATCCACTTGGTAGATTTGGGCTGATAAGACGTGCTACTTGACCGCTGCTTCTTGGTGGAGTACCATCGATCAAAATGAAGTATCCTGAATTCCGTAAAAAAAGGTAGTGAACAAGTTTGTATCGCGTGTTGGCTGCAAGGAAAAGCTTGTTTCAGGCAACTATAGACATTAGTTTTCAGTCCTTGATTTTATTACATGAAATCTGGAGGTGAAAAGAATCGGTTCTTCAGCTTCAAACCTCAATTACGATCCACCAGGTATTGTTAAATGTGCTCCTGTAAATACACTTTAACAAAGCATTTACTTATCAACTTAGCTCAAATGTGACTGCTCTTAAGAGATAATGAAATGTTCCGATAAAGTGAATATCAAAACTGTTTCCAAATTTCTAATAATTCAAAGTAATATGCTGTACTAACCTTTTCCAGTAGTGTGATCGTGTTTCGGTCCTGTTCTCAGCGTACCAGTTCCAGTTGTTGATCTTATCCAATCAAAATCATCAGTTTTATCTTGTTTCCACATACCCATTCCATCCTCAAAGCTAGTATCATACCATTCTGAAACGAAATACACGGATTGAATAAAGTAAATGACCATGCGTTCAGTAAGAATCTCTTGAATAGTTTCTAATGCTGTTATTAACTTGTCATACATACTTGAATTACATTTCTTCACTAAGCATATTCTTGTTTGGTTACCATAACCTTTACATGGTTTCCCATCATGCTCTGGTTTAGGATTATCACATTTTCTTGTTCTTCTAAAACGCCCTTCATCACATGTTTGTGAACACGTCGACCATTCGCTCCACCTTCCCCAATGACCGTTAATTGCAGCTAAAGATAAGAAATGTATCCTCAATTTTAACTTCAAAGTTCAAAGAGTAATTTTAAGAGTGTGCAACTATTATGTTTTCAATGTCAGTGACAATTGCTTTGATTTTCAAGCCGTATAGCAATGCACATCTCCATCTAGTCTCCTAATGCAATTGATTCGTGGTACTGGTAATAGTATATCCTTTGTTCAAAAGATCAACAGCTATATGGTCTACGCACAGGCAATAGTCTTTCATGGGGGGTCGGAACGTAAACTTTTGCTCACACAGACACCAGCACCCTCTCTTTTGAGCGAAACCAGTTTAATGCCCGTCATCAAATAAGTGACAACATATAATTTCATAATGTTTCAGTGCACAGTCCTGCATTATTTGTGCCGCCTTTTTATTAGTTCAAATTATCCTCTATCGTTTATTCTCATACACACTTGGTACATTACTCACCCTGGCACACTGGGTTTTTGCATTTCTCTTTTTCATCTGCAACACCATATTGATCTGCTCCTTTGCATAAACTCACATCTTCAGCAAAACAATACCTCTGTCTTATTCTGATGCAGTTATTACTTATCATTTGGCAAGGGCTCCACGCACCCCAATCGCTCCATGTTTTTGACGTGGCTGTAACAAGAGTACAAAATATTGAATCAAATATAAACACGTTTGACGTTGATAAATTAAACTTTTTGTATATCTTTGTATTTGATTGTAAAGTTGTTCCTTGTTTGTCTATTTGTTATATTATATATTTGTATATATATTTTCGTATTCTCCTAAATAATTGGAATAATTGTTTAATTGAATTCTCGTATCAGTGTTTTAAGCCTTTCACGAATCAAGCGTCAGACGCTGGTCAACATGATACAGTTACACCATCTCAATTAGCCATTCGAATAAAATCAAATGAGTACGACGACACGTATAGCTATATAATTCTTGTGAGATATGAACTTCAAAAGATTATCAGCATAATTTAATTGCAAATGGAAATAAATCATTATGCATACTAACATTTGCAATGATATAATTTATTCAATTCAACTATATCCGTTGATGACATTTTTCTTCCTCCTAATTTTTTCTTTGGGCTAAAAATTGATTGAATCGTAGCTTTTCCATTCTTCGTAAATGCAGAATTTTCATAATGCATTAATGACGTATAATCGTAGTCTGTATCTTGTATGTCAGCCTCGTAGCCATCAAACTTATCAAAATTAGATTTCAAAGCTAAAAATAATCAAATTCAGATTAATAGCATAATATACGTATAATAATAAAAAATGTAACAATCATAAAGGTAAGATGATACCTGTTCATCTGAGAATTGCTTAACAATTTTCCTATTTTGGATTGCATTACCCATAGCAACAGTAAACCGCCTCTTTCAAGTATGAAGTAACAATACCTTCAATATAATTATGATTGTTACGTATGTTTATTAGTGATGAATCTCTTTGATTGGGTATGAAGACTATTTGCGAATGGTGATAATTGTCTTGATGATGCTGCACGAAGAATTTTTGTCGACTTCTTATATTGCTTACCAAGATAATGTATTTAGTTTTTTGAGTCCAACCAGGCTAATTCGGACTCTCAATAAATAAACATCACACTTACACACAGGAGCTTTAGATACGTGACCATGCCGTGTTAACTGATCGAGGCTCGCTGCTACACGGCAAACATATGCACCAAATACTATATGCTAAATATTAACCCAAAAATTTGGGCTTGAAGTATCTTTCATGTTATACTTGTTAGAATTTAGCATATATATTTAGTGCAGATCTCTGTCGCGTTGCCTGGAGTTTTCGGACAGTTATTAAGTAAGATCTCTATACTATATCGATCAGCGAAAGGTGATACTTCGAATCCACGTTACAGAAAATGTTTCCCTTCCATATACAGAAAAAACACACCAATTATTTACCACTTCTGATGTTTTCATAATATATTTTGACGAAGCTGTCTCGATCGGGACGGCTCTGCTCGTGGAAAAAGCCTGGCATGATGAAAACAAACAAGATTGATAGTTACATTGATATACAGTTGTTAACATCGAAGTCATACACATGTTAGACATGCACTAGATAGAATTATCTTACCTAATGCATGTAGCAACTCATGAACTATGACAGATTCCTGTATACACATTCTGCCAAGTGATAAGTCTGTGGGTGCTGTGGCCCAGAATTTTCTCCCAATTCCCGAATGACACCTTGAATTAAATAACACAATACTCAACTTCTCAACAGGAACCAACAACAATCTATCTATAATCTGTTCATAATCTTTTGCATTACATACTCACCCCATACCCCTGTAAATTTTCAACCAATTTGTATCACCGGGTTTCTTTGTTCGAAATTTCAAACAAGAAACTTTCTCAATAACGTCCATACTCTTACGAATGGCTCGTGTGGCATCAACTGAAAGAAAGTAGATAGAAAACATTACTTAAAATTTTTTTAAATAAAATGTATTTACAGCTTTTATTCGCAAGCGTTAAGACATGATGCATCTAACTATCGAACAAACTGTGTGCTTGGGGTTTCTCAATGTATTTTAAAAATGTTATAGCCAACAAACTCTTAAGCATTACAGCATTCACAAAAGAGAGCTTCCATGAGTCTATAAGTTGAGACGATACAGATAATGCAGATTGTATTGTCTCAATTTATGTTCATATTGGTGCCAGAGAGTATCGCAAGAGTTCTGATTGGTTTATATTTATAACAGTACTTCAAGTGTGAGGAAAATGGCAAAAGACACGGATCGGTAAAGCGTCGACGAAAACTATTTTCCTACCAATTATCGATAGAAATTCAGTGTCCAGTCTGCTGCCAAAGCAATCCTGGTTAGCATTGTACCATAAAATCAATATAGAATGATCGATGACAATTCTGAACATTTTTGTTTAAGCTTTCCTCAGCTCCAACGTTATACCTCCTATCTTAGAATCACTCTGGAGAAAACTTATCGAACCAAGATTCTTGGTTATTTCAAATTTGAATAGAGAGCAAGCCTAAACAAATTATTACCTCTTGAGAAATCTATCACATATGGTATAGTTTTACTTCGCCAAAGTTTTCTATCTTCAACCAGCACGTTTCGACGCCTTCCAGTTTTCACAGATTGAGTTTCATTCATGACTTTTTTATCAACGTCATCCAAATCAATATCTCCTTGGTAGGGTTCAATGCCTGTCACTGTAATTAAATAATACGAAGACATCTTTTTAAGATTGTTACTGTTTGCAGTTTAACTCGTGATAGTACCATGAAGCCTGTTCACGAAGGTCACCCTCTATAGAGCAGCCACTTTCTATGATGGTCTCTATGGATTTCACAAATGTTAATTTCTATTTAATACGTGTATAAAGAAAACCTGTCTATAGCGGTCATCATTCACTAATTTTTTGATTGGTCATTCATTATATACAGGTTTCATTGCGAATTAGAGGTAATCTTTACAACTCAATACGACGATGTTGAATGTAAATGATTACAATATTACATCATCCCTTTGTGTCTAACAAGTATTGAGTACACGAGAGGCGCATATTCATCGTCATGATGAACCACCAATTAAAGTTGCTATACAGTCGCAGCTTCAACAATTAACCTCTGATTAATTTCACACTATAAGGATACCTTCTAACAATGAAGGGTAAACGGTTTATCCTGATTGGTCGTAAACCTCATTACACTCACTTCTGTTTGCATCAAGAACTTCACTGAACGAATTTTCTGTTTTCTTGAATGCTGCCATCATCGGTATTGCATCAACCTCACTTTCGATTTTCCGTTCAGTTTCATTCTGTATAGCTTGCCTCTTATTCAACACTAAAGTAACGTCAGCACTGTCAAAGACTAAAACACAAATTGCTTTCATTAGGCAATGCATCGATGGAGAAATGACCGGTATCACACAAGCGATAATAATTCATAATTCATCATAATTCATCAACTGGAACCTTTTTTATGCAACAAATTGTCTTCTTCACCTTGGAATATATTTCGAAAGAAGAAGACGGGTGTGGTGCTTAAATGCCGTTGCTATATATAGCCAAATATTTTTAAAAATGTTCTTTCTTTAAAACAAAACAGGCTTATATCCAATGTATCAAGAACACATGAAATAGCCGCCTCCTGAAATTTTCGGTGATCCAAAATCTGCTCTTTAATATTTTGTAATGTATCAAGCAATCAATAATATCTCAGTTTTAAAAACTATTGACTTTTCATCAATGAACAATTATATACTCCACACATTTTTGATGGATTCTCGTTGTTAATGGTATATATTTTCATGTCCCTATTATTTTGAGAATAGACACGACCTCCTAAAAAAGTTATCATACAAATATCAATAACGCAAATATTCTTAATTAATCATCTTCCCAGCAGAATATCGAGTATTCTATGGACAGCTTACAAAATGTATTCTAGTTATAAATGCAGAAGACTTAATCTTTGAATTTTTGTTGCAAAAACGAGTTACTTACAATCTTCTCCAGGCGATCTAATCAGAGCATTGCCAAAAAAGCAACCAGAAAATACTATAAGAATTAAAATCACGCAAAATCTACTAAATAAAAAGCAATCCATTTTTTATCAATAAAATGTTTATTCATTTATAAATATCCATAATTTCTAATAAATTTCATCATAAATCTCAATTCTTGCATTTCCAGACATATCAATTTGTTCCTGTATAGTTGTTATTTTATCGTATAGCTACGCAAAGATAATTTTCGTCTGCGATGCGCTGGCCCTTAAAATAGAGGTCACGAAATCAGAGCGTCAGTAACAGGTTTGAATTAATTGAAATATAATTTAATATAGCTTTTTCAATTTAAGCAAAATATAATATACGTTACATTTTATAAGGAGAAATTTTATCAAATCCTCACCACGGTTATCAACTGACTTCATACGAAGCTTTATATTACTAAAAATCATTTTTATAATTTTGAATTTCAAACTATTCGTATCACGGAACGTAAAACTGGTTGGAAAATCTGGCTACTGGTATCAAAGTTTCGATGTTACATGATATGAAATACGTTTAATTGCTAAACGTGGAATCGATAAATGAAGAATGTTCAACAAAAACATATCTCTAAGATTGGTAATGATTTAATTTTAATGATTATTATTATTTATTTTTTGGAGATAATCAAAGACAATGTTAAAATCAAAATCTACAGATTAAATTATTTGATATCATTGTGAGAAATAACTGATATTGAGCTGTATTTCTGATCTACAGCTGTTATACAACTTATAAACGATGAAATGAAACTTAAAAGCTTACAGAGTGGGATTCTTAAGAAAAAAGAATGATCGATTTTTGAAAAAATAGGATATTATATGTATAAGTAAACCCATACTTTAGTTACTGCAATCGAAATTGTAATTACTGTTGATATCTCAACAATTTTGAAATCAATGATAGCATTGACTCAGTCGTTTATTTCGGGTTGGGATCAGAGATAATGTATTTATCAAGGTAAATAATACATTAGATAGTCTCCAAAAGCGAAGATAGATCGCAGATCTATTTCTATATTACAAAGTTATCAACAAAGTTGTTGACATTGATTACTCATTATTTAACATATCTTCCCATGGGCGTCTACTAATTAATCTTCCCCAAATTTATTTCAATTCAAATTAGTCTTGGATCTGAAGATTTAATAACACGCTGTATCAACTGTAACTTTATTCAACTTTCTGTAAGTAAATCACACTTTTATTGTTTTACAGAATTGAACTTCTTCAATACTATTCAATAGTCACTAGTGATGAATGAAAATTAAGATCAAGAGAATGATCATAGAAGCCTCCCAAAGCGTGTCTATGATGAAGACATCTGATGCATTCAATCTGCCTATCACTCGATGTTTAAGAAATTAACGTAGTAATGTTTCAATTTTCTCATCCTAGAGTTACGTTTAATCAAAGAGTATTCATCGGTTGTATTGATATTGTTAAGTGAATTTTGCAGGTCCTTGTTACAGTAGTGAGTATATGCGGCATGATCATTTTAGGTCTGCCCTCTTGGTCCAAGTTAAGTTAGTCATTACTTTAAGGGAATTATTTTGCAATGAGAAATTCTGATCGCTTACTCAATGAAAATCTTGCGCAAATAAGAATTTATTGTCCCAGAGAAGCTATATCACTATCATCGTAATCATTCAATCAAAAACTCGTACTGTAGCATCTACAATTGAGCCACACCAACCACTGATAAGTGATAAATGAGTTTTATGTTTTGCAGTTATATAGTCTTGTTTTATCCAGTGGACTATCTTTGAATGAATGTTAGAATCGATGACATTTTTTTATAAAATCTTAAATTGCATACTGATATTTACAAATAACTATTTACACAATTGTTTTACTCTTTATTTTGTGGTTTATAATATACAAAATGGGTAAGGGATGAACATCTCTCAACGTGTATACTAAACCCAACCAACACTATCCCCAAGCGGCAACGTTACAACACCAACGCCACCGCCTAAGCGTCGATAGTTCATACCAGATTGAAGACGCCATTGGTTTGTCGCTACGTCAAATATTTCAATTGATTTTAAATACGTTGTGCCATCGAATCCACCAACTGCAATTAGTTGACCATTGACCACAGCTAAGCCAACACCACTGCGCCGAGAGTTTAACGCAACTACTGCCGTCCATTGTTTTGTTTTGGGGTCATAGCGCTCCGCACTACTCAACTCTGATGCATCATCACGACCACCAACTAAACAAATAAATAAACACAATACAATAACAACACTATTATAAACCAGTGTTAAGAATAAGTACAGACATATTCAGTATCAGATACATCCACACTGATGTCGTTGCTGAAGACAGATTAACAGTATCGAAAGTTGACCCTCTTGATACCTAATTATTGATTTACAAATGACCTATTAATCAATTGAAGTACAATTTCAAGCAGCGTACTAGCAGGGCATTCTTACCTGTGTAGATACATCCTTGATAAACAGAGGCACCTAGATGCTTTCTTCGTGTACTCATGGCTTTAACAGTTGTCCATTGATTAGTCTTTGGTGAATATCTCTCTACTGTATTTAAAGGTGACGTACCATCTGAACCACCAATAGCATATAAAAACCCATCAAGTACAGCAACAGCAACACCCAACCGTCTTGTGTTCATGTTTGCAACACGAGTCCATTGATCAGCAGTGGCATCATACCGCTCAACGATATTCAGACATGAAACACCATCCTGTCCTCCAACTGCATAGATTGAACTATAGTACAAAATCAATGACATAAATAACTAGACAATGTTATCCCGAATGCAAGGTGGAATTTTTCAAGAACCAAGTCAAGAAATAGCCATGTGGAGCCCGGTTATGGAAACATTGATACATCTTTTTGAGTAGCTGTATATTGTAGATTTATTGATTATGACATAAAATAATGGTCAGAATCGAGAGTTCAGTTTTCAATCAATTAATATAAATTTCATTCTTTCTTGATTGCATTTGAAACAAAAGTGATTTGAAATACCATATAAATTGACCCAAGCCTACTGATAAAACTGTTATCAAACGGGGCCCTAGTTAAAGCTTATACAGTGTAACCCGCTTAAGTGCAATTCGGATAAGTGAAATTCCCGCTTATCTGCAAACTGAATTTGAAACCCA
>JANVCG010035227.1:0-10031 GCA_025505365.1 Haliclystus inabai
ATTAGAGCGTCATCACGTCAGCCGAGTTCACAACAATAACAATACGAAGGCTGCTGGTCATTTTAGACTCTTTAAAGGCTTAAAATTTTAGACTCTACAATGGAATGAGGCTAGGATCCGATGTCACTTCATGAAAACATTTTTGCAACAAGGCTGCTGGTCATTTTAGACTCTTTAATTGCTATAGATTACAACGAGGTCCATTAGTTCATTCTCTGGTTAAAACTTGCTTTCAACATGATATCGTTTAATTCTACACTAGCTGTATATACGTACGCACCCTCTCTTGTCAATGATCACTCAATGTGTATGATGGCCTATAAATTAGGCTGCATATAGAGGTTTCAGTTGCATGCAACAGTTCCAAAATTCATTGAAATGTCGATCCGTTTGAGTTGAAGGTTAGAGGATTCTCGTTGGTACTGAGCCTGGTAAATTAAATCAACATTTCAGCGCCATAGACTTACATTGCATTTCTTTCAGGCCCGGGATTTTGTTTTTAGATTTGAATTATCCAATAGTTGATGGTATTAGATATGCATGATTTTTTGGTGTTACGAAAGGCAAGATAATGTTTTAGCTTTTCAAACAGCTGAAAACACGAAATTTAATTGCACTATTTTGATTCATTAAAATATTTTACTTCTGTGAGTGCCTCTCTATCTGTCTGAATTTGTTAGCCAACCAAACACCTGCAATTTATGGTCTATATGAGAGCATTGCGCCAAGTTCAGGCCCTTTTTTAAGTATAAATATTTCCACAGAATGTTCTTTATTGTCAAATTGGTATGTGCGGCTAAAATGGGTGCAATCCTGTGACGTCATGCAGTTATGTTGCTCTCCGCAGAGCCAATCTTTTAGAGGAGCAGGGAAACCCTATCACGTGCCGCTTCATCTTTCATTGTTCGATTAGAAGTCATGTGATAGATGGATGAAATTTCCGAGCCAGTAAACCAGGCTCAAGCTTCGAAAATTGGGCACTAAATCACGTCCCGAATCACCTGCTCTTCATTTTCTAGCTGGTAATCTTTCACAAGTTCCAAAATAAGGAACTTTGCGGTCGTTATCAACAGGTATGAAAGCATGTGAATCCCGCTCTGCTCTGTGACTGAAAGAAAGGCATACTCCAGAGCCTGTAAAAGCAGATATGCTTCTCAAATGCAAAATCGTAAACATCAAATTAGTGAAGTCCAATTGACTATTCAAAATAGATTCTACCACCGAGTAATCTCGTAGCGGAATTCGCTACCGGAATTACTAGTTATGTCTGAGAAGTTGTACTTGTTTAAAAGAGAGCTTGACAACCCAGTTCTATTTATAATATATTCATCAGCTATATAGCACGCCGTTAAGTCAATACGAGTGACACTCTCCTATGTTTTTTGCCTACCTAATTCGATGTGGAAATGAAACACATGTTTGTTTATAACAGAAAATAAAAAGCTTTGGCTACTTCCTGCCCCAACTTTACAATCTCCACTCCATGAGCTTGAGAATTACGTCTTGAAGATGTTTGAAAAGTTGAAATTGGCGTTCATACATTATGAACGACTTTGTGAATGATTTCGAGTTGCCAGCGATGAGATTGCGATGTAAATCCAGTGTAAAATGTGGAAAACTCGTTGTGAAATATGGTTTGTGCGTATCGCTTAGAAATCGCATGTCGTTATCTATGTGACCTCACTTCCGTGTGACATAATCTGATATAGTATGATCCGATCAGTCTTTTCCGATGGGATGGAATCAGTCACAACCGGATCGAGTGCAATACAGGCAGAAAAGCTGTTGATGATTAGCTGGTTTTAATTTGACGCTCCTCGTTTGGATTGCGGCCACTTCCAAAGCTGGAGAAGCACCCAATGAATATACATGTGCTTGTGTTTGAACCTGAACTAATTTGACTATTGTGCCTCGCTCACCAAAGACAGTCACTCGGAGACATGATATGCACTCACAGAAGTCTTAGTAAGGTGGCCTTTTCTATGGAATACTGCCCTCTGATTGGGTGAGCGAGTAGCTCCATTGTATTATCGTAGGCTCTACATTTGTTTTCATCTGTTGGCAGATTTTAATGTGGAGTGACTCCCGACCGTTTTAGTTTTGGCGTCTGTACAGCAGTTGATTGTCTGACAAACGTTCGCAGCTATTCTCTACTTCGATTCATAAAACGTTGCCAATTTTAAACACAGCTACTGTTCCTCTTTTCGGTGGTTGACTGCGCGGTATCAACCGCAACTCTTCAGGAATCCAAGCGGCAGGTGGCTGCATTCGCTGCGCCCATTCGTTACTATACGCTATTCCATTGATCATTGATTGAGACACACGAAGGAACGTGCAGCTATTGCGACTGCGGACAGCACAGACAGGTAAGTATGCCTTTCAACGGCCAACGATCTAAAAGTGTCCGTTTTTGAAATGTTACACGCCCGGTCGCTACATCTCATCAACTCCGATTGGTATTACACGCGCAAAAGATATTATCTGAGTAGATCAATTCACAAATTATGTCAGTCGATGTAAGTTTTTAATCAACATAATTTATCTATCTATCATAATTGATCTCTTGATACCACAAATCATTTATGTAATCGTTGGTTTGATGATATCTTTAAACTGATAATATTTTTTCTTATGGTTGGTATTAATAGTGCCTGCAAGCGAACAAAAATGGATTTAAATGTTGGATTAATCGTCCTATACGAAGTGATTTTTCTTCAGTCTCGCATTCAACTACCGAGAGTCTCTCGCCAAGTGTTTTGTTTTCATAAAAATGACCAAAGCTTCGTTTAGACATAAACAGTTTTTCTTCTCCCTTCGATATTTTATTTACAATTCTGTTTATTTTCTTTCACTCATCTCCCCTTTAATCCTTCTCTGTGTAAGCTCAGTAAATCGTTTGAAATCTTTTACAATCGCCGACATATCATATATTAGTCTATCGGACTCAAATCGCCGATGGCTTCTCTGCAGCATTGAATGGATAATCGCTTATTAAAATATTCATTACGATTGGTTAAGCAATCCCTCGTTAAAGTCGCTATAGTTGGTATGCAAACGACACTGATGACAGGGTCATCAGCGTGTGACATCATTTTGAACCAGCTCAGCCAATACTGGCGTCTCGAGCTGATAATGAAGGTCGATAGTAACTCTATTGGAAACGTGAAGTGGAACGCTATCGCAAGTGTTCCTTGTAGATAATTGACGGCTGCTCATTCCATCCGGGATACATCAAGTGATCAAATTGTTCTTATGTATGACATCTTATCAAACCACGTGATCTTGTCTTTCAACCCTTGAACATCTTTAGAATTGGATCCAACATCAACAACAACAGCTTCCAATTCACGTGATACGGTGCTGTAATAGTGTGCATTGCCTTCGTCACTCCCAGTCTCACGCTTTTCTCTGTAATTAATGCATCAATCATATTTCTTGCGTTCGTCTTCTCAACGGCAAAGGAATAGCTGTGTTTCGATTACTGTTGTTGCATCGTCAAGGTAACATGTTATTGTTTTGATTTTGGTCTTTTACAATGAGATGCAACTTGAATTTCTCTACAAAAATGTTTTATTATACGATTTATCGTCACTCAGCCTCGTACTATCCACAAGAACTAATACTCATCAGGCTGTAAACCACGTGACTTTGACTGTGACCAAAAATGGTAGGAAATAATCCTCCGCTCATAATTGTGACGGCTACGTGTAAATGCTGTTGTTTGTGATCTGATGCAAAACAGCCAAAGTGAACATCAACAATGAAATTCATGATTTGGTTTAAGCCAAGATCTTTCACCTGTTCGATTCTTTATTATGGGTCTGCTGCTATTGTTTGCACCAGTTGCGAATCATACTGAAACATGTGTTTTTTTATTGATCTGAGTTCACCAGTTACTCACTCTACGTTTCTGTTACTCGTATTATCACTCTAGTTATAGCAACTTTGACGAAGTTTCTACGGTCGACAGGCTACGCTTAGAATTATTGAGCTAAAAATCCATGCCGCTACCATTGCTTTTACCTACGGAGGCGAGATGTAACTAAGCAATGTCATTCTCTGTCTTCCTGCTTTCGAAATGGTTGGTGGGACTCTGCAGTTACGCTGCTGTGTGATCGAGACGAGGTCGATGGTAAGACTGACCAGCAAATAATTATGTTGACAATTATAATGTGTGTGTGTGTGTGCGCGCACGCGCGCGTGTGTGTGTATATACAAGATAATCTCACTTGAAATGGATGCATTTGGGTGCAAGCCAAGGCTCACTGCTAGTACAATGGAATGTTGGGCTGTTTCTGAACCGTGTACTCGAGTGACCGCCGACACAGGTGGTCGGACTCCAAACTTGTAAGGTCCATTACGATCAATTTACACGAGGTCATCTCTTTCGTTTGCATTAACAGGATATGGCAGACACAGGGGAAGGCCTTCTGCTGCAGTCAGCTGTGGATGGCAATCTCCAAGCTGTCGTAAAAAGTCTCCAAGAGGGTGCATCAATTGAACAGAAAGACCAGGTATCGTTTTTTTTTGTTCTTGTTGTTTTACAGTTGTTTCATGGACCAAGAAGAGCATATGCGTGGTGTTTTTCAACATCACTTTAATCGAACCGTTCTGTTGCCGCCCGTTTGAAATTGTCAGTCATCACGCTCCTTTGATACCATCGCATGGCAACGATTGCTTGAAAAGTTCTTGTCGGTTGTATAGCTGCATTCATTGAGCCTCACATTTATTCTATTAGTTTAATTTTTTTTTGGTTTTCAGAATGGCCAGACTGTACTGATGATAGCATCGGAACGAGGCCACTCCGAGATAGTCAAAGAGTTATTGAATCGCCAGGCGGACGTTAATGCCAAGGACGAAGTATGACACACACACATACATGCACATTTGACATCAGTTGTATTAGCGATCCCTACTATGCAGTATGCAGGCAACTCTATTCTATATTCATTAATATACTTGGAATCTCTTGTTAATCTCTTAATAAAAATCAAGAAAGAGCAATAGATGCAATCCGATTAGAATTAGGCTGAGTTTATTCAGGGTTCATCTAATCTGATAATCCTTTTACCTTGTTTCTTGTTAATCGGATTAATGTATTCTCTGTCCTCAGGATGGCTGGACGGCTTTGATAGCAGCGTGCAAAGAAGGCCATGCTAACATCGTGACTCTGCTACTAGAGAAGAATGCAAGCGTTGCTACTGCTGACCTCGTAAGTTGTGTTGACCCTATGTTAACATTCTGTTCTCGTGTTCTTGTTTGAAAAGGCCTTCTATTGCGATTCGTTTGTTTTGATGAAATCTTGTTCTCGTGCCGCGTGGGTAATCTGTCATTGCATTGTTCATTACTTACTAGGGTGGCTGGACTCCCCTCGTATGGGCCTCGTACAAAGGGCACTACGATACAGTTCATCAGCTGCTACGGTACAATGCAAACCCAAATGAACGAGGTCAGGTATGAATTTGAGGCTTTCTTACAGCAACAATCCTTTCTATTGTGGTATCACTGTACATTAATATTGATGTAAAACCGACTTGGTACCTCAGTTTATTTTCCAAAGTGAAGTCAGCATTGTTACAGATATTTTGATGTTTGTGCCATTGTTATCTTGCCAGCACAACATGACAGCGTTGATTTGGGCAGCTGGAAGAGGCCATTGGAAAGTTGTCAAACAGTTAATCATGTCAGGTGCCCAAGCCGACGTGACAGATAAGGTAACGAGTGTCTGTTGTATGTAGATCTACATGTGTGCAGACTTTGAATGAACTGTTACATACTACTGTGCATACGACATCGACGGCAGGCCAAGAGTCGACAACTGTGATTGCTTTATTCTAGTATGGAACGAGTGCTTTGGTATGGGCGTGCCGGAAAGGGCATTGTGATGTGGTAAGAATATTGTTGGCGGAAGGAGCAAATGTGCAAGCTGCTGGAACGGTAAGTAGCCGCATCCAATCATTGCTAACCATCCAATAAATTTAACAAAGAAATGATAGTTCAGTGGATAAACTATGCTAATTGGAACACTTTTATTTGATCACCCGTTATGTGTATACAATCGATAGAAGCAGTACAATACAAAATTACAGCCTATTTCTCGGTGATCTATCTGTTCGCTGCCTCGTACTGACATGGTGGTTATGTGCCTCGCTTTAAGTATTAGTTGTTGCATCATCCGTCGTCAGTGATTTGTATTGCTTTCACAATGCCCAGATGTCCTGGGCATAGCTAGATTTCTGTTTGTGTGAGCTTGGTGTTTAGTTACGCTTTCCCGTCGTGCTTCTTCTATAGTCTGCTCGCATCAATAATTGATCTCGTCCCACTGGTATTCTCTGTTGATTTCGTGGTCTGTAACCGCTTTGAAAATCCTAAGCAATCTCTCGTTTTAAATCTCTCCGTAATAAAGCCTGACCTAACAAGGAGAATAACATGGCAGCGCTGAAACACGCATCAAACCGGTATTCAATTCTACTAGATTGACTATCACGCACATCCGTCTGTTTGTTTGCTTGTTTTTGTTACGAAACTGTTCTCGTACCCGCTCCGCATCTAATTCATTTGTGAAGCGGTGACGAAATTATTTTAACATATAATCAGTCATTCATTTGATCAGAAGGTTCATCGTAGCATGTTTACAAATCGTTCAAGTATGCTTAAATAGTTTGTGAATTACAAAGTAATTTCTGCATGTATTTCTTGCCGTGCCGTGTGAGTATACCACTCTTTTAGATTTAATCCCATCCCAATTAAGATGGAAGCTCAATCAGTTTCACTCTGAGTATTTGTTGATCTTTTAAATAGAGTATCGTCATTGTTTCAAATATATATGATCATCAAGCAAGATATTCTTCACTTGTAGCCTCATTTTAACATTGACGCTCTGCGGAATTTCTCAGCATCACGCTGCTGCAGTTGTCAAGCAGCGCTAGATTATATCATATTCACGTGTCGTCGTGCGCATGACTGGTAATGTGTGCTGATCAAGATCGTCTCATTCCCATGTGACAGGATCACCACATTACCTCATAAGATGCTTGTCCTTACTGTGTCTGTAAATACAGTAACTTATAATTATAATCAAATGACCAATTATTGCTTCGTTATCATTAGGAATTGAAGTAGAAGGGATAATTATGTGGTTATGATGTACGTGCTGTCACGTGATAGCAACATTACTCAGGTTGGTCCTCTTCTTTCAGCATGGTTGGACGCCGTTGATCATGGCAACCAAAGGTGGCTATCAAGATGTCGTTGAGCTGTTACTTCAGCATCAAGCAAATGTCAATGCTATTGATCAGGTATATGCGCATCGATCACCACACTCTCCGTTTTCTGTAATCTGCAATCCATACTTTGAAAACTGGTCGTCTTTAACAGATGGCATTTCAAAGTTGATGGGTGTTGTTCTTTCTTGCTATATCAGGACAGTCGCTCCGCTTTGTCATGGGCTGCTAAAGAAGGACATGCTGGCATCATCCGTGTTCTACTGAACCACAGTGTTTATGTTAACATGCCAGACAAAGTAAGTGTATATCCCATAATTATGACCATCATCTTGCTTTGATGCTATTTCCTACTACTGTTAAAAAATGCTATGCTCATTGATTTGATTGTTTAATGACTTTGCAGCAAGGCGACACTGCTCTAATGATTGCTGCCAAAGAAGGACATGTTGCTGTTGTGGAGATTATGATCGAGAAGTTTGCTGATTTAGAATATGCAGACCCGGTACGTGCAACCGTAGATTGGTAACTAGCGTGAACATTGTAGATTGAAAATAGCACCTGCGAACTAAATCAACTGGGATGGGTGGAGAATTGTACGGACCAGATGAAAACTCAAACAATTATTGATTAGAAATAAAATGCTTTACCTGGATGATCATTACCAATACAAAGAATTGTAAAAAAAGCAAGGTGAAAGCTAATCGTGTTAAGGCTTTTACCACACTGGTTGGCATTGTGTCCCGTGGTAATGACGAATGAAAATCACGCCGAGAACTTATCCTGACAGTAGAATGATGAGTAATCTATTGGATAAAAAAAAACGAATGGATGACTGTAGTACTGCATCTCTATCTCAAGCGACCAATCGGGTGTCCGCTGTCGGCGCCATCTACAACTTACCCCATGTGATTGATGTGTATAAGACGAGGTTTGAATTCAGATCAATCACCTGCCGCCAGCCAACGTTGTTTCCAGATTCTTTTGCGGTCTCTAACTTCTGAATATTTAATTGATTGGTTACACTATATCACTGGTTGCTATGGTAACCCTGTGCTTGATAACTGCTTTCTCCCTCGAAAGGTGTGTGATTCTGTCAGGCGTTACATGGTAGGACGATGTCACTCTGTCGTTAGATGTTGCCAAGATGAGCCACTTGGATCATATGTTTTATGTATGTCTCGTAATAGAAAAAGTTCGTTATATCTCGGCAAACCGGCATTACATCTCGATTGCAGTTAATTGATGTTATTATTTCTGTGGTTCAAACATGACCAATAAGATTTTATTAATCTCTGTATTGTTTATGCATTGTTCAATAAGATAGTTTTCACATTGCATCAACGTGGATTGGCGCCAGGTTGAGTTTGTGGTCTTCAAAATCATTACGTGAGGCGAAACATACGACTGCCATAGATTTGTAGAACTATTGTTGTTGTTGATGAGAAAGGGGTAGGTAGTTACAGCCCGTCGTCCTTAATGCTTCAAATATCTGCTGTTTCAGGATGGCAAAACGCCGCTTTATTATGCAGTTGAAAAAGGCCACGTGGATGTCGTGCGAGAGTTGTTAAACGCAGGAGCTGATCCTCAAATCACAAACAAGGTATTCGAGCACTGCACAATCTGTGATATGGTACTTGTTTTATCAACATCATCATCATTATCATCCTCAAATCGTTCAGCTTTGACTCTCAGCTAGTCACTTTAGTTCAGACGTTCATAGCCTTTCTCTAAATGGCTTCCCAAATCTACAACTGTAATCAATAAAAGTTTTCTATTAAACAGGGGATTATTTCAATTCCAACATGATGCAAATCACAGACGACCTCGCTTTAGTGCAATTTCAAATCATCACTGGCTTCCGTTGACGATGCTACAATTATTGTGATTCAAAAATTTGGCCGTTTTCGGTTCAGATGACTTTCCTCTGATTTGTTAGTGAAGAGTACGGCATCAAGATCCACAAACTCAAAAACTCAAACCGACGAGTCATTGCAAGTTTGTCAATTTCCTGAAGCCTTAAAATCCACCCAAGTTACTCCAGTTTACTAGGGCTCCTCAAAGAAGGTGCTTGTAAATTATCGCCCTGTCTCCGTGCAACGACTTTTCAATTGTAAATAATTTACCGACGACTCCTTTCCAATACGGCTTTCGAAACATCAATGCATTACTAGCCGCGTACTGAATTTCACCGAGTTTTGTTTCTCCAGAATGAAAAATGGTGAAACATCTATCATTGGGTGAGGTACAATCTTTTAAATACATAGGAATCTCGGTCGATAGAAATCTCAATTTTGATGCGCAAATTGACCTTTTTTTGCCCTATCTTGATTATTGTTACACTGTGTGAGAAAATGTAGTCAGAGATTGCTAACACGCCTCCAAAGCTTACAAAATAGATCATTAAGGATGATACTGGAATGCCATTGCATGACTCCAATTAATGAAATGCACGCACAACTGAGATGGATCACACCAAGAGAACGTATAACCCTTGGTATAACCTATAATCGCCTCGTATGGATGTACAGAATTCGGAACTTCCTTTTGACACACCCACACACTCATTTTCCGGTCAAAACTTTGGAAGTAATTATAAAAACTTACCAAAAACGTTTATTAACCGTGAATACCGTCATGGAATAATAAAAACAAAATTATGTCGAATATGAATATTGAGCTATATGTAGCTGTTATTTTTAATCAGTCATGTGAAAGAAGCACATTTTATATTCATCAGGTAATACTGAATAAATGATGATGATGATGATGATGATGATGATGATGATGATGATGATGATGATGATG
>JANVCG010035338.1:0-23309 GCA_025505365.1 Haliclystus inabai
ATTTGAAAACACAATGCGTTTGGAAGAATTACAAGCAAAAAGCCAAAACGTTGACACCTTTTTCCGGTCAAAACCCTATTATTTTGAAAAAGTTGTGTTCCACCCACTATGCAACAAAATTTGTTTTTTTAATGTAAAATTTGGACGGGAAGGAATTGCGCAGTTAAAAAATGATGTAAGATCTTGTACGGATAGAAAATTGAGTTCTACCTACTGGTGAAATATCATTTTTGGTGATATATGCACTTTAATCATTACTATCTGTTACTGTGTCATGTATTATTATACTAAATATCTCATTCGATAGTTTTGTAAATTTGATTACCTTTTTTTTGCCTGGAGATGTTATTTAGAATGAATGATTCATGAAACGGTGTCTACCTCACCATTGTTATTTGTCTAAAATCTACGCATTGAACACGAGTAAAATCTGATGATTTCATAAATCACAGAAGTCTGATTTACAAAGGGACCTGGTCTTATCTTGCTGTACATAAGCGCAAGCCATCTAATCAAGTATTTGTGAGCATGATTTTATGCAAGTGGTATTTACTAAGTTTCAAGTTTCACCATTTTTTCACTGGTAAACTGGGTTCGTTAAATATCCCCAATGAATTTTAGCAATCTCATAGGCTAATACGGATCTTTTAAAAGTTATGCTGTTGACAGCCCTGCATCTAAATTAGAAAATATATGCATAAATCAATTGTTTGCCTGGTAAACTTAGGAAGAGTGTTATCACTCACATGCAAGAGATCTTTAATGCATATGTACATGGTAGAATCATTGAATACTCTCCCTTTTCATGGCCTTGCTTTCAAAGGCTCTCACGCAGAGTCAGAAGAAAGGTTTAACATTAATATTCCGGGATCCAAACTCTTTTCAACATTTCTTGGAATTTTGCCTTACCCCCATGTAAACTAAGCAGCTAATAAATATGTGTCTGAGTTCAAATCCAATCAAAATAAATTCTATCAATAAGTCCAATTCAAACAAAACTTATTTTCTGCTCATGATTTGAATGAAGAAGTATTCCAAACTCTCTTCAGAATCGAAAGAGCCTTTAGGAAGTAAATTGCGTTAGATAAGAGCTAAGAAAAGTTTCATCAAGATTTACAAACTTCTGAATTTGGTTCACCCAGAGGGATTCTGGATCGATCTCAGGATACTGACTTTCTCAGCCCCTGCCTTTACATCTCCAAATGATTACTTGATAATACTTGGACATTATTGCTGTGCTTACTATGATGACACTTTTATTTCGTTGATGATAATGATGTGACATTTCATTTTCCAATCTTTGTGTTCAATTAGTCATTAATGTTGCAAAAAATGCAATTCTCAGTTTGATGTTTATGCATCTCTAGCAATTAGATTGATGCAATTCTTGGTAACTGATTCGTTCTGTTTCATTCTAGTATCTGTACTCAAGAAAAAGCTGTGGTAAAGTATGTGTGGCTCTAGATGAAACATCAATAACAAGTAAACTGTAGTTTCCTCAGTCCATGAACGTGATGCTTGATTATAAAATTTAGCCATAGGGAAGTAAATTCACTTTGAGAAAATACAAGCAGGCTGTATGAGAAATCGGTTGATTACGATTTGAAAATGAAATCTTTAAATAATGAAACCTTTATACATTGATTGTTCTTTTTACAATAAAAAATATGAAATCTTAATATTTACACTCTTATTAAATTATCTATGACTGACTTGATTATTCAGTTTAAAAATATGGATCTCTCAATACAAAAACAAGGTTATACTTTATCGACATACATTAGACCCACACGTCTCAGGCCATGCAGATTGTTTTAGCGTTACACTATTATCAGCCCTAAATAAAAGGGCTACATTACTATGTTTGATCTCCTGCGTATGTCCCAAATAACTGTTTGTTATACTACCTCTTACGCGCATAAGGTTGATACCGCGTACAATGCTATCATGACGACCACTTTCAAATACATCAACCTGGTGTTTACGACTCATTACTTTGGTAATAGTATAAGGTCTTGATACTTGGCAGCCAAGAAGATTACGGCAACCGCGTCGAAAATTTCCATTCCATGCTGCATAAATCAGTGGATTTAATGCAGAATTAGACCATACAACTAATAACGTGATGCGTGTGTTTTGATGCCAGTTTGTATCAGGTAAGGAATGTGAGATCGAGGATACTAAGAAATAAGGTAGGCCACATATGCCGAATACAATACTTTGGAAAATAAGCATTCGAACAACTTTTTGTTTGGTACGTGGTACTTCACCTAAGCCATTATTATTTGATACATCTGAATTGTTCACAGTAGCATTGCCTTTATTTCGTTTGTGAATTTCAATAAATACTCTCACATGTAATGCATATACAATAATTAATGGTAGGACGAACATTAATGCAGTAAAACATATGATATATCCTTTCCATGATCTTCCATTTCTTGTCACCAGACAAAGATCATTGTCTAAATTATAAAAATATAGTAATGGTGTTGTTGCAAATAAACTAATCACCCATACAAAGGCTATGATATGATATGTTTGTGATCGTGCCATATGTACACTCAATGGATTAGATATAACGTAATAACGATCTAAGGCCATGCTTGCTAACATACCAGCAGAAACACATGATATTATGAATGTCATAACATGAACTAATTTACAACCAAACGAACCCATCAGAAATTCTTCAACAGCAAGCCAATTGAAATATATTGGTGCACATATAAATGGTACACATAAATTCACAGCAGCAAGATGGGCAACAAATAAATTAGTTAGCCATTGTGTTCTTCTACTTTTGTAAATTACAGCGATCACCATAAGATTACCTATTAGTGAAAAGATCGTTATTGCGGATAACATGAACAGTTCAGTTAAATTTGTTTTGAATTCGTTATCATCGTCAAGTGAACCAGTTGCTGTTGTATTTGGTAAAGACATCATAGGTACTCTGAAAACCAGTGAGATGACATCAAAGATTAAATCACCATTCATAGAAACTCAAATCATAACAAATTATTCTCCATTCATCGAAGAAGAGCAGTACACTCTGAAGAAAGGCAAATGTAAATTGTTGACGGCATTGCTATCCAACACAAATCATAAATGTTTAAGAAACAAGTGATTCAGGCATCAAAGTAATTCGTAAATAAAGTTCAAATCACAGCCTAAGCAAAACCAGTATTGCTTACAATAAACGCAACAGCCAATATTTTATTTTGCTTTTTTCAATCGTCCGACTTTGGAGCAGCTCTTTTTTGCCAGACGGACATTCACAAATCATAACATCTGCGCAAGCGCGATACAATATCCCGCATGGTTTTAAAACTTGCGAGACGTTTTGTCGTTGTTGCTAAGAAACGATATTGATGCTTCCCAGACCCCGACGCTCAATTCAAATTGTTGACGAACGTGGTTCAAAGTTGTCTTGTTATGAGAACTTGAGAGCCTGCTGTAAATCTAATAGTTGAAAGGATGAGTTCCCAACTTTGCTGTGTAATTACTATAGGAAATCATGAGTGATTAATTTGTATGATAGCCCTCTTGCGATGCGTTTGATTTCGGACTAAATACTACTGTATCGATCAAAAATGCACGATCTCCTCCGATCGATATCTGTTTTCCCCTTTGCTTGTCAATCATGATATCTGGCGTTTATTCAAACAGTCCCATTCTTGTTTGCTTGTACTTTTACATATTGCATTACTATGCTTAAACTTCTGCTTTTTAAAGACTTTACACCGCTACCATGGATGATGTTTTATATTAAACCAAATTATTAACTGCTGATTTTCAAGCCATGCCTTACTTATTTAATCAAATATTATTTATATTATTATTCTTAATTGAGTATAGTTACTGTCAATCTTGTGCCCCGCAAGTTCCTTGTTATCCACCACCTGAAGATCTTGCAAGGGTTTCAACAAGTGCATTGTCTGTAACATCAACTTGTGGCACACCAGCTGAGAATTATTGTGTTGTTGATGATTGTAGTAGAGTTTGTAACTCATCAGATCCATCACTAACCCATGAAAAAGAATTTTTAATTGATAGCTATGATTTGCCTACTTATTGGAAAAGCAAAAATTTTGAAGAACCAGTCACATTACAATTGGATATTAATCAAAGGGTTATTCTACATCAAGTTATTTTAACATTTCAATATGATATGCCTAATGGTGTCATCATACAAAGATCACAAGATTTTGGTAATTCTTACACAAATCTCGCCTATTATGCAAGACGATGCCTTAGTACATTTCAATTACCAGAATCACCTTTCTACAATGGCATCGATGTACTGTGTTACAAAATTGACACGACAACAGACCCAAAACAGGTATCAACTTACTCTTATCGATGCTTTTCATCTCTTTTGATTGAGTGATTATTGTTATGCTACACACAATATGGTATAACACCTTGAAAATTGCTTTTTAAGTTCAAATAGATTATATGCTTGAAAAAGATTGTAATGTCATGACTTGTTAGGAACGCCACTAGTGAAATCTCTACCTTTTGTTGATATGCGTATGTCAATTCAGTACGAAAAGCTAGTGTTAAGAGCTTGTTTTCATATTTTTGTTTGAAATGTTGAAATGTTGCTTTTTTTTCAATTGTAAAAGTTTATTATTGAGAAGTTGCTGGGTCAAGTAAATGCACCTAGAAACACTTTCATGATTGATTTTATATTTGTCATTATTGTTTGTTGATCAGAATATAGGCATGTTTCAGTGTGAGTCATATGCTGTGCACAGTTAATTTGTGGTGACTCATAATGAAATTTCGCATTGCTGAGTATAGATCATATACCAAGTATGTGTTCTTTGCTTAGCAAAATAGCAAAATACCTTGAATTTCATTTTGTCAAACTTCCCAAACTGTTGAAGAATGAGTGAAACTGCAACACTATAAAAACAACACAATTCAAATACAGTTAACTATTACGCATTGGCTAATAAAACTTTAGGACTTAAAATTAATTACAATCAATTTTGTTTTCATTTTCAGATTTCATATTCACCTCGAAGGGATCCAGCAGTTGCCACACAAGTACTTTCTGGAACTTCAGTTCGTGATTATTTTGTATTCACAAATGTGCGCGCTGTTTTGCACGAATATTACAAACCAGCTGATTTCAATCAACAAACAGCCAATCCAACAAAATTTTACTTTGCTGTTAGAGACTTTGATGTACAAGGTTCTTGTTACTGCAATGGAATGGGGTCAAGTTGTCAAACAATTGTAAGTACATAAATTTGAAAGCAGTGTTTAGCGTTCCTGGGTTAAGTTCATCAGATTGGTCTTGATTGAGAAATGCTATTGAGTTTTTCATTACAAACAATAGTGGTTTATTGGTGATTATTAATGCTGCAAAGACTGCATAGTTTGAAAATGCACTATATAAAGATTAGTCTACAATTTAAAATGAATAAGTAATCCATTTTAAACAGTAATTCAAGTATCAGGGACTTGAAGCTCTTTAGAAAAGCTGATTTCGTCAATTCGAGTGTGTCCTTCATTTTAACTGAGGCTGACTCTCATATGTGACAGATTAGAACATATTTATTTAAAAATACAAGTTTTAACCTGTTTGATAGGTAACCCATAACTAGAAGGGATATGTTTGAGGAACTGATAACTGTGTGATGATATTTTTATTTGAATATTTTATTTAGGAATATGGAAAGTGTATGTGTGAAAAGAATACACAAGGGGACAATTGCGAATTTTGTCTACCGCTCTTCAACAATAAACCTTGGCAATTTGGTGTGGCTTGTGAAGGTAACTAATTGATAACCCCCAGTTTTATCATTTACGCAATATAAGCCCATTGACTTAATATTACTCAAATGAGATTGTGCAGGCTTATGCTAATTTCAATGACATATACATACGTTCCTTTGTTATGTAACTTTTGATGATTCAGTTGGTGACTAATCTAGAGGCACAGTGGGTTATAAACAGATCATTTGCTATTTCTTGTTTAATTTTTTGTACTTACCAATACAGGTGGTACAGCTGCCATAGTTTTTTTTTCAAAAGCTCAAACTTGCCACCTGTCATTTTTTCCCCAGAGAAACATAAATTTGTCTTGTTATTTTGAGTATTTGATGGTTTCCTCAAAGTTGTAATCAATTATTCTACATTTATCTTGATAAGCAAATTGTTCAAAGACTGTATCATAAACTGCAGATAATTTGATTTGTTTTACCCACCTCAATTTTGTTTTTTTCTAAATCAGTCAATTCTCAAGTCACTTCTCTTGTCTATTCTAGGCATGTTTAGGGTTTCAATCTATCGATTGAACTATCAATCACATGCATATTATATTGGAACTCCATTGCTACCTCCCACACAGATTGAACTAGTTAGCACTTCAACTATGGATGTGTAATTTTTACAAATTGTTTGCTACAAATCAATGTTATATCGTCAACTTTCTCTGCAGCATGTCTTTGCAATGATCATGCATCCAGTTGTCTCTATGATGCTGTAAAAAGTACTGGCATATGTCAAAATTGTCAACATAATACGCAAGGGGACAAATGTGACATGTGTGCAGCAGGGTACTATCGTAATGGAAATGTTCCATTGAACCAATCAAATGTCTGTCTAGGTAAGTGACTGTTTATTGATCCAGCATTTGATGTTGTTAAGTCTCGTGTTGTTGAAGGAACTGTAGAGAGTTGTACTTTTGAATCCAATTTGGGAAGAGCCTCTGGAGGTCTAAGCATAGAAGTTTACTGGATGCATATATTTTTATTTGATAATAGAGACTCAAGATTGTAATGTCGAAATTTCACAAACTTAACATCTTTCATAGCTTCATCTTTAATTTTAAATTATAGAAAATTTTTCATAGCATTCATGTAAAACCATTGCTGATACATGCATATCATGGTGTAGAAACTATTTACTATTGTGTGAAGGCATTGGATAACGCTATCAGCTATGAAACACTACTCGTTTGTACCTGGGGAATCAAATGCGTGCATAAGTGCACAGCTGATAGAAGGATCAAGATATGTATGCGATGGATTAATTTTATTATAGACTGTGGCTGCTCGATTCCTGGTGTTATCAGTGGTAGCTCAATTTGTAATCCAGTCTCTGGGGAATGCTTGTGCAAAACCAATGTCATAGCTGGCTCAATATGCACAGAATGTAAAGATGGATTCTGGAAATTAGATGCTGCTGATCCAAATGGCTGTCAAGGTAATGCATTGCTACTAATCTGCCAAGAAAGATAATTTATTTCGTTTTCACATCTGTGTTGAACTTTTTTTGTAAATGAGAATTGTTTATGCTGTATCACTTTTCATAGTCAGTTGTTGTCTACGGCAATACTGTAGTGCATATTCAGAATTGACCATTATCAGACTTGAAGTTCTTCAGTCTATTGGCGGATTTGAGTCCATTTGGAGCTGAACAAATTCCGTCATTTTTCTTTTCTCCATTGGAATTTATCAGCTGAATCCAGTATTTTCAGTCTATTTTGAACATTTCAAATATCATCTCTGATTATAGATAGGGAGTCTGTACATAGACTTTACATTTACTACTGTATTTTGTTTACTGTATTTAAAAATTGATTGGCTGACCAGTATTGACATTAGTGGTTGCAGTTTAGAGATTACCACAAGAGATTTGATCTCTACAGCTTACATAGCGTATACCAGGTGTTTGACACTTTTTTGTTTTGTTAGATTGCCAGTGTTCATCTGTTGGTACAATTGGAGCATCAACCCAATGTAATAAAGTCTCTGGTCAATGTCCATGTTTACCTGGATTTGGAGGACGGACCTGTGCTATCTGCAAAGTAAGACTTTGAGGCTACAATAACTGGACAACTTAATTTCAAGCTGAGTTTTTGTAAACTCATTTTTCTTAAAAGATAAAAACAGAAGTACTTTTTAATCCTGATGAAGTGAAACAGATCATTTTGATATTGGTTGATAACATTTTGCTGGAGAATAAGAACATTCACACCCTAGACCCCAGTAAACTCCCACTGGCAATCTCGATGCTCTGAGGGTAAAGGCAAGATATTCTTAATAACATCAACACCCACTTAATTTTCTTGAATTGAATATTTTCATGTCAAAGAACTTGGCAAATATAGAAGTTCTACAGGCATGCCAATTTGCAACTCTAAAGAAGCTACAGTTCAAATTCACTTACATGTGAAAACTCACTTATCATTACAAAGTCATAAACCTTTCTCCCAAGCAGTTTTAAATAAAATTCCTTACTAGCCCTATGTACTTTTCTTGTATTTGACATAACCTATTTCTTATTTTTCAGGATGGTTTTTATGGTTCACAAGAGAGCAGCCCCTCCACATGTTTTCCTTGTGATTGCAGTCCCAATGGATCTGTTAATATCACATGTACTATCACTGGTCAGTGCCACTGCAAAGACAAATATTATGGGATCAAATGTCGCTCAGTGGTTGGTGGTTTCTTTTCAGGGAGCATTGAACAGCTTACATTCAATGCATTAACTGCCATGGTGACATCTTCGGTGTGTATTCATCAAATTAATCTTGCATGTTTTCTCATAAATGATATTTTTATATTTGTCAATTTTGAATTCCTTGGGTGCCATTTTGTAAATCGTGAAGGCTTTGATATTTTTCAGAAATATTTGTTCAGATTCTGTAATTTCAACTGAACAGAATTTGTAATATGAGTTTTCCAATCTTGTTGCTCATTTTTTGAAACACTTGTGTTACAGTGTAGTTGAAATTGAAATTGTTGTGTCTGACCTTCTGTGACAAATATGTGTGTATTGAGACTGCCTTTGAAGATGGTATCATGAATAGATGAAAATAAATTTTCATTAATGATACCATTTTTTACAAAGCTATCAAATTGACTGTCACAAGTAATAATTATTAGAATATGTAGGGTAAAATCTATCCAGTATTGGCATTTGATATACAGTAAAATGGACTTTAATGCTGTCAGATTGAACGTTGTATCACACAAAACGTTAATATTTCCAAGTCCCAGCAAAATAAGCAGTCCTCTTCAACTAAATATTATCGATTATAGATTTGTTTATCGTTATTGTTTATTATGTTTTATCGCCCATAATGTTGAAGATGGTCAGTCCTGAAGGACAACATTTTTGCGCAAAGCATTGTTTTCTTTTCAAAGTTAATTGAAGTAACCAATAGCCACATACTTTTGTATGCAGTTTGTCACTTCTGGCCAAAGTAAAAGATAATCTAAAATAAATTGAATGCTTTGCTAAATTCAATTTTTAGCCAGAACAAAGCTTTCCAGCATGCTTGTTTTGTCAACAACTTTTGACAAAGAAATTGTGATTTATGTATGATAAATTGAGCTCTTTGCTATTCTTCTATTGTTTTCCCCATATCAGCTAATAAATTTTTTGCATAGTACCTTATTTTTCTCTGCTTCAAAGCATAACATTATAACAGATTTTATTGTACTTTATTTTCTTACTATAGGATCCATATACTATGAACTACACTCAAGCAGGCACTTCTTCATTCACTCAAGTTGGCTATCAACTTGGTTTGGGTACCACTGGACCAGTTGCAACTTCTGTGACATTTTCATTTGAACTACCTAAACCCTACTTATTCAACATGATTCTGCAATATCAGGTTTGTTATGATATTAAATCCACTTGTTTACACTGTTTCTGTGTTACTGAACAAATAGCGAAATAAATCATAATCTCAAAATGAATTGTATTCAACAAATCAAAGTTATCCAAATTTGTGAGATATTTTTGAGAGTCATCATGCCACCTCAAAATGTTGTGGACTCAACTTTCAGACCCAGATATCCAGCTCGTTTACAACAAACTAGAGCATAAACGGTCTCTTCTAATCATTTGGTACAAGCTGAAACATTGTGTAAATAAAATGGGAATGCATCTAACATCATGTACATATTTTTCATTCTAACATTCTTTCTCTTCTATTCCCTCTTCAGTCATCATATACATTTGAAAATGTTTCCATGGTTATTCAATATCAATCGGACATCTCAACATTCACGTGTGATAATGGTTTATCCGTTATAACTTCACCAGCTCAAATTGTTCTTGTTAAAAACCTATTAGCATTCAATCGAACAGCTGACTTTGGTCGTATTTGTCTCGCTGCTGGTAGATATACTGTCACTGTTACAATCCCACAAGACGGTGCAGGAATATTTAGTTCAGAAGCTTCACTGATCATGTATTCAGTATGTATTTATCTACTTTTATCTTGAAAATTAAAATCCTTATAGATTTCAGGATGATTGATTTGTATTGATTCAAGTAGAGGACCCCTATATTTTACCTTAACTATGAGAAACAGTCACTTTTCAATATCTGTGTCTATTCAAAAGCGGGAATGAAACTTGTCTTTTTAAGCTATCCTAATGATAAACTGTATACAACAAAACCTGTGTTATGCTAACCAGTTATGGGATTGGCGAATTTTGACCACTATTGAGAGGTGTCCACTATACACAGGCTAGATTTAGTAGAAATTAGCGTTTCACAGCAATATGAATTTACCATTAAAGATGCTCTACTAGGTGACCTTTATAAATAGCTTTCACTGTATACACAGCCTCTGCTTATTATAAACTATAGTGTTCCATAATGAGTCACTATTAGGTTGTACGATATTTATTGCTTCCATTTTAACGCAATATCATCAATTTTTAGCTCAAACTATTGCCACACTATCAACACTCTTACTGGTATCAAAATTCAAACTCAACAACACAAGATCAAGCAGTTTATTGCCATTCACAAGCATTTGATGTCATCATTTGGAACCAAGTACGGACATTTTGTGCACGATACTTCGGCTATGTTTGGGTGTTTGACAGTGCCATGGGTAAATAGTTATTTTAACTTGCTCACTATAACATTTTTCTTATGAAGTGTCCTTGTTACGATATTTGGATAATTCTGTTTCAGTATGTAATTGTAACCCAATTGGCTCCAATAACGCCATGCTTTGCGAGCCTTTTGGTGGTCAATGCCAGTGCAAACCAAACATCTATGATCGCCAATGCACCAGCTGCCTGCCATTGCATTTCAATTTTGCGTCTGGAGTTGGATGCTCAGGTAGGTCTATACATGATTGGATTTCTGGTAACTGTGATTATCTACTGTAACACTTGTATCTATTTCCCCTTCTTCAATTTATTTTCTTTTACAAGAGTAATATCAGTGGCGTAACACTAAAATCTAGTTTCAATTTGATAAAAGTTGAAGAGTCTAATATAGCCAGCAACTTCCATATTGTTTTTGTTGTGAACACGGCTGGAGTGATGATGCTCCATTCCCGAAGTGGCATTGTTAGTAGGCGGAGGAACAAAGGGTGTAAAACTTTGTGAATCGAGTTTGAAATCTGGCCCCAACTTTCAAACACTTTTGCAACAAGGTTGCGGTTGCTGTTCATTTTAGACTCTTTAATCTCTTCAGAATTTTATTGCTTAAACTCAATCTGTTGAAGATGGGTTTATAGGAAGATGGTTTTAGAAAGCTGTAAACTATCATCTTACGAATTCAGTTCAGCTGAAGCCAAAACAAATTCACATTTTTGAACTTAATGTAAAATGAGACAGAATGCAATTATGGTTGGTCGCTCAGAGAGTGGTGGAGAATACTAAATGTTCAAGGCTTTATTAAGCGCTTATAGGTGATACGTTTATGTAACATCATTCACTTTCATGATTTACATTGACTGCAGCTTCTTGCATCTAATCAGCAGCAAAGTCTCCAAATATCTGTCTTGAAATATATACCCAACAAAATCTATTCTGTTAAATCAAGCGAATTATAATTGCTTTGCTATTTTACACTACAAAATAATCTTGCTATTTCTATCAGTGTTTTGGTATGCAGTTTCCAATTTATGTGCCATCAAATGGATTGCATTCTGTTACTATTCCACATGATATGCAATCATTGAAAGAATTTAGAATGGCCAACTTCCTTATGTATTGATTTTCTATTGATGAAAAGTAAACAATGATTTACTGCATATGGAAGAAGTGAATTATAATTGAGTGTAAACACAAAAGACATATATATTTGCCACCCCATTGATTTGAGAGTTTGAATCTGCCACCTAACTTCAAATAATTCTCAATCAAAAGTTATTAACCGTTCAGGCCGTGAGTTTTGTTTCTCGCAATGAAATTCAAATGTCAGCATAACATGAATAAGACTCCTCATCAATTATCGCTCCATCGGCAATCAAAATTTGATTTTGTTCTTTCCTTTTCACTCATTTCTATTTAGCATGTGCATGCCATCCTTCTGGATCACTTCGACAATCTTGTGATGACGTCACTGGTATCTGCTCTTGCCTACCTAATGTTATTGGCAGTAAATGTGATGCATGCCTCACTGATCATTATGGCCTTAGTACTGGATTTGGTTGTAGTCCGTGTGCGTGTTCAGTTGATTATTCAATCAGCTCTCAGTGTACTGATACTGGACAATGTCTTTGTAAAAATGGCGTTGCTGGACGCAATTGTACTCGCTGTGATTCTGGATACTTCAGTTTAACTAATGCAGGTAATTATATTCTTTTCACAGACTCACAGTATCAATAACACACTTTCTTTATTCAATAGCTATAAAATGTTATTGGTACATGGATAAATCAATGAATGACCCCTTATACTGATTTATTGATTCTTACTGTTTTCTAAATTGTATTTATTTGCTGCGTAACTCTATTTAACAAAATTTATGTAGTGCCTGTAGACAGTCGTTGTAAGCGTAACATTTTCCATCAATATAATGCATATTGTCTTCCTCTAGGCTGTCAGCGATGCAACTGTGAAGTTATTGGCAGTACATCAAACCTTTGTGATCCTGTGAATGGACGCTGTAATTGTAAAGCTGGCGCATCAGGAGCACGTTGTGAACAATGTGCACTTGGTTACTATGGCTATAGTGCAGACTTTCCTGAAGCATGTTTACCTTGTCAATGTTCTGGACGTAGCCAAGAATGTGATGCTGCATCCAATTATTATTTAGTCAATACCAGCACAATTTTGGACACAACTGAAAGCCACGTAAGAGTCGATGGCTGGTTATCAGTTAATGAACAGGGAAGTCCTTCTGGCGAAGTTGTTCTTGACTGGGCACCTCGTTTCTCTATTGAAGGGTGAGTGACTTTTATTTATATACTAGAGATTCTGTATTGAAGCCATATTGTGAAGTAATGCATATTTGGTATAACCAGCTATTGGATAAGTAAAAGGTGCTACTTAAAACAAACAACTGTTGATATTGCAGTGTAAGCTGCTTAAGTGAAAGTCCAAACTGCAAGCGATTTTCATTCCACTTATAATTCGAAGTTGCACTTATCCAAAATTGCTTACTAAGGGCTTGACCACAATACTATGAATTAGGCTTCAAAAACAAATCACAGATAAGTAAGAATTTCATTTATCCAAATTGCTTATAAGCAGGTTACACTATAATGTAAATTTTCTTGTTGCCAAAATAAAAGGTCTAAATGTCTAGGTTTAATTTATTTTGATGGATATCGATTCCAATCATTCAATAAGAGCAGAGACAGTTTACATCAGGGTGTTTTCTTCATGAAAATGCACAATAGCAAATATGATCTTTCTTGATGAAAATGCTATTTCAAATCAGTGTTCTATCTGATTAAGAAGTATAGGATTTTTCACAAAGCAGGTCAATTAACTATGTAACCACAGCCACTGATATAATTTCTGTTGGGGTTACGCTACTATTGGATTTTGGCACAACTATTGCATTTGCGTTTGTAATCTTATTTGAATAAGTCGCTATTGTTTTTTCCTTCTTTTTAGGGGATATGTTAAGCTAACCGATACCTCAAATAGCAATGAGCTATTTTTCTCTGCTCCATTGAAATTCCTTGGCGACAAAAGATCTGCTTATATGTACAGTATGACATTCCATTTGAGTCAAGAAACCAATGCATCCAGAAAGCTCTCAACTGCAGGTGATGTTATTTTGAAAGCAAAGGGACGAAACTATCAACTCATAACAACTCTACCCAGTCCACCAGGAGTTCACCAATCGTTTACATTCTACACTGTTAGTATTTATTTCCATTCGATTTTAGCTACATTCGGTACATAAACAATAAGTTGGTAAATAATTTGTGTCTTTTATTTTCACTTTTAGATCAGATTCATCGAAACAGATTGGAGAGTGAATTCAACAACAGGACGTGTTGCAACAAATGTCGAACTACTGGATACATTATCAGATTTGAGTGCTTTATGGATACGCAGCAAATGGACAAATGTAATGCCATTCTCTTGATATCAATTTTCCTTTGCTCTTTACCTGATAAGCATCATAATTTATGATTGAATCTGTTGATATTTCAGGAGCCAAACAAGTTTTCCGGTCTAGCCATTGTGCACATGTATCATAGTACCAATGATGCTAATGCCACATCTATAACGTCAGTACGTGCATTAAATGTTGAACAATGCCATTGCATCCCACCATATGGTGGACAGTTCTGTGAACGCTGTCGTATTGGTTACACACGTAGTCTTGCTTCAATCTTGAGCAACAATGGTCTTATCGAGTGTGTTCCATGTCAGTGTAATAATCATTCAGACACTTGCGATTCAACAAATGGAGTTTGTTCTACATGTTTACATCAAACAACAGGACAGAATTGTGAAAGCTGTGTTGACGGATATTATGGCTTGGCTACAACTGGTACGCCTAGTGATTGTAAGCCATGTCCATGTCCTGGTGGCCTAGGTGAGCCCAATCAATTCTCAAACACATGTTTTTATCAATTGGATGATGGTCTACCTACATGTTCAAACTGCCAATTTGGATATGAGGGTAGAAATTGTGATCGCTGTATTGATGGATACTATGGCTTGCCAAAGGTTAGTGTGATAATGTTTGTCTACCTTGAACCTACTTGTGATTATTAAATAGAAATTTTGTATTTCTATTCTTTTTGCTTCAAGATGAGAGATGGTGTATGCCGTAAATGTGAATGCAATGCTAATGTTGACCCATTAGCTGTTGGCAATTGTAATCGAACAACTGGAGAATGTGTCAAATGTCTATTTAACACTACTGGAAGTCAGTGCGAATGGTGTGATTTGAATTTTTATGGTGATGCTCTAGCTAAGACTTGTCAAGGTATGCTTATCGACATTTAAAATTACAAATAGATCTGACTTTTGACCTATGAGATCTTATCATGTTTCTGGATAAATAATGATGATAGTTTCCTCAAGTGGTGGAACTCCACTGACTATACTCAAATGTCCCTGGATTAGCTCTTCGGCCAATTTTTTCTTAACTTTATCTCAGAGCATCTATGGTAATCAGCTTTTGGGTGGTGGATAAAATTGCTAAGAGTGAATCTGATTGGAGAGAGTAATGGCCATTCTACTACAAATCTGTTTGATCTGGTTTGATCTGTTTGATCTGGTTTGATCAAGTTTGCAGTTAACCTGCTTGCAGACTGCTTGAACTAAAACTTGATGAAACAGTGGAGTGTATTTCACAATGATATTGATAATAATCAGGGCTGTTGATTACTCAGATGTTAGTAATCAATTACAGTTACAATGACTTTTCATAATAATCCACGATTACCGTCACCGTTACTTTTCGTAAAAAAGTAATCAATTACAATTACAAATCATTCGACCAAAAAAAGAAATCCCAATTACTTATTACTGATTACTTTTCTTCTATTTGAAAAGTTTAAGTAAGCAAACTTTTATCTCAAATATAGGGAATGTGAATTATTACTCCAAGTCCAACATATAAAACATTGTAACTCAAGTTGTAAAATAGCTTATACGGCTCTCGATGAGGAGAATTTGTTTATGATACTCATACAAGTAGATATTATATCTCTTATCGCATATTCAGAAAGTATAAAATAGTTTTCCAAGTCGAAATGTTTTTGAAATTGATTGAGATAGATGGATAACTGTTGAGTAAATCAAATATCTTTTCATCTCTCATGTCAACCTCCGCAATTTTTACTTCAAGCTGAATTATATCCCATGAGGGATTTGTTCTGCAAAAGTTTTCAATAACACTGCAATCAAATTAACCAAATCTGGAGCTTATTTCTGTTGTTTTCAGTTTATAAAACTTTAATGTTTCTCAATGCAAAACTCTTTTGCCGTGCAATGTTCTAATAAATCAAATAAAAGACTTACAATCGTCTGCGAAATTAACACCATTTTGTGCGAACAAAATAGTGTTGATAGGTAATGTTTCTTACGCGTGACTTGGCCCATTGTTCAACACCCAGAGAGGTGTTGATTTATATCCGCTTGGCTTCTTGCACTCACTCTTTTGGTGGTAGTTACGATTTCAGATGACAGAACAATGACAAAACATGGCGCGTTTAACAAACAGAAACAAAGAAAAGTAATCAGTAATTGTTTGTGAAAACTTGAAAGTAATGTGTTACAGTTACTGAAAATAGTAACGATTACCAATAAAACTACTTTCTGTAAGAAGCAATCAATTACTTTGATCAATTACTCAAAAAGTAACGATTACCAGTAATCCGTTACTTAGGTACCGATTACTCACAGCCCTGATAATAATTGATAAATAAATAATTTAGGAGTAAGTGAGGGAATGTTGCTTACAAAACCACTTCGCCCCATACTGATTTTGCTCTTTTCATTTAGAAAGTGATTGTTTTCAATGATTTGCTCATGGCTTTGTTTTAGCATGTTCTTGCAATTCAATTGGCTCATTAAGTCCGGGTTGTAACAATGTTACTGGCCAATGTGATTGTAAAGCTAATGTAATTGGTCGTACTTGTGACGTTTGCTCTGTGAATACCTACAATTTCAACAGTGGAAATGGTTGTCAATTATGTAATTGTAATATACTTGGATCTCTCTCACAACAATGCGATGTAGTAAGTAACATAATTCAGAAAATTGTCAATTTGAAATGATTCTGTTTTAAACATTCCTCACACTCACTAATGTCATTGATTGTTTTATCTCTAGAGAGGGCTATTTTGATTATAAATCTATTTCACTGAAATGTCCTTTGACAAGTGACTAGTGTCTCTAGCAGATGACTAGTGAATTTCTGTGATGATTTTCACTTGGTATAGCCTTTACATAATGTTCAAGAAATTCCCCAACTCAAATTCCTTTTTCAACCTCAACCCAGGCACGTGCAGCCTACCCCCTGATACTACTTGAGCACAGATATCCAGTGACCTAGGTTACACTTTCACTCTTTCAGACTGATCCAATATCTCTGATTGAGAAGCAGACAAGTGTGGCATGCTTCTACTTTGAGATTAAAATTTTCTTTTCTTGATAAATTGATATATTTTCTGTATATTTGTTGGTATGCCATTTTCAATTTCATTATTTATTGTTCCTGTATAACTCAGAGCATGCTTTTTTTATTGTCATTTTAACAGTTCAGTGGAAGATGTCAGTGCAAGCCGCGCATCATTGGTGTTAAGTGTGATCAATGTGAAGCAGGATACTATGATATTTCTCAAGGATGTCTGCGTAGGTTTTCTCGATTTAAACATTGCTATAGATTATAGACAAGTTATATCAACTGGAAATAATCGAATTGAACGATTTATCAACTCATCTTCAATTTGGCAACCAGCATTAACCTTAGATTCAGATTAAATTGTTCTTTATAAATAACAGTCAATTCATGGTTGATATCAATTTTTCACTACTTGATAAATTATTGACATTGGAAATTGTTAATTGCAAAATACAAATCAATATTTGAGAAACGGCACTATGTCAATCCTTCTTCGATTTGAATCTGATTACAATTCTCGAATGTTGTTATCATATACAAATCAAACTGTTCTTCCAACTGTCCAGCATGATTCATGGCAGTTTCTAGAATAATTTGTAAAGCCATAAATATTCATAATATATTTGTAATTGTTATAATTGTTTTGTTTTATTAGCTTGCAACTGTAGTGCCTCGTTCACTGTTCCTGGTTCAACATGTGATCCCATAAGTGGTCAGTGTCTGTGCCAGTTTAGTAATCTTGGTGGTCGATACAACGGTAGACAATGTGATCAATGTGGTCTGAATGCCATTGGAGCACCACCTAATTGTGAATTATGTCATTCTCCGTGTTTTGACAACTGGGAACGATTCATTGCACAAGAATCTACAGAAATGGAAATCATACGCCTTAATGCTAGTTCATTGTTGTCTCGTTTTGGTGGAATGTCATATGAGGCAGGAAGCCAAGAAATTAATGTGCTTGATACAAATTTGACATATGCCGTTAATGTCTTCAATGGTGCACAATATGACACATTTTTGAAGGAAGACCAACTAAGAGTTGTAAGTTAACTTTTCTTCAGCAATAACAATGTTTAATATTACAAAATATGAAGTACAGTCATTTCTATCCTGTTTTATCTTTAGATTGAACTGACTCTAATTGAATACGATCTCAAGCTAAACCAATCAAAGACAAACCTAAACGCAGCTGATTTCTTCTTCAAAATTACCATGGCTGATTACAATGGTTCTGTCATAGTTGGTAATTCAATTCAATTACCTCTTCCTTCCCCTTTCAATAATGTCCGTGTACGTCGTTCTACTGTACCTGTCATGCGTGCTAGCCCATTGTCAATGATGACATTGGCAACAGGATATATTGACACTGCAAAGCAGAATAACGCATCTGGTTATCTCATCTTTTCAACTATTGCTGATCGTAGGCAGGAGGTATTGTACAAAGATTTAGATATCCTTAATTGTTCTCAAGGCAGTTCATCACTCTTTCATCTAATAATTGTTTGATTCTTTTCAGATAATTGATGCTAATAACACTCTTCTACAAGCAAGCAGTGAAGTTGCTCAAGCAATGGTTTCATTGGCTAATTCTGCACTTGAACGTACTAGAGTATCATCTTATCTCGATCAAACCTTTGATGCCCAATTTGTTGCAAATGCAGTTGAGCTCAATGCATTACGAGCAGTTGTTCAATCAGTTGAATTACTTTTCAATTCAACAAAGAAGTTTCATGATGAGGCCATTTTGTCATTGGCTGAAGCGCAATCTGTCATGAACGAGGCTGAATCTAAAGTTAACATCAGAAAGAATGAGGCTAACCAAGTATCGCAATTAGCGAGTCAGATGTATGTCCGTGCTGTGACCCTCAAAACAAATGCGCTAATGGGAAAAGACCGTGCCACAGATCTACGGGTATGTCAAATGTGGCTAAGTCTGGTTCCAATTCTTTTATAATTCTACATGTTAAATTTGTTTTTAATTTGATCAAGACTGTGGTATGTGACATGTGACCATCATGGTCATACATTTTGCTAATACTAATGCATTATTTTGTGACACAGTAATCAGCTACACCTTAAACCCTCACTGACTATCATGGTTTCTAAATATTGATTGTCTCAGCCCAAGAATTCTAGACGATTTTAAGACTTTACACTATTTTTCAAATAGCATGATGGCAGCTTTTTATGTGTCTAACATCATGATTGATGTAGACAACTGCTTGTAGTTTTTTGTTTCTATCTTTCATACAAAATATTTTGAAAGAGACACTTCACTTCTACTTTTTTAATGTATGTATTCATTTTGTAATAGCTAAGTACCGAAACTGTTCAATATGATGTCAATCAATCGTCATCATCAGTTGCCATGGATGTAAACAAAATGGTAAGCGCTCGTCAGTTGACTGAGAAAGCCATCAGAGACTCACAAACTGTTTTGAACATGACAATTCCTGTAACGCTGAGAGAAATCCAGGCATTGACCAATCAGATTGTAACTACAATAATTGATGAAAGACAAATCAACCAAACTTATAACGGGGCTGCTGCAGGTCTTCAAAAGGCAAAAGATGTCCAAAGACTATCTCAATTGGCTGTGTAAGTTGAAAAAGTTACATTACAATAGATGGTATATCCACTGTTTGGTTTCCATCTATTGATTGACTTTTTCGTGTTTCTCGCTTAGCAATGTATCACAAGCAACCTTAGATAACATCAAAACAATTGAAACATCTTTACTTGATGTCCATGCTCAGATGAACATGAGCCGTGACATACAAACTGAAAATGAGATTACATCAAGACGTATTCGTAACATCACTGTAACAGTAAGTAGATTGTTTGTCTTTGAATTCATATAGTCAAGCTCTTGCAAAACCTGACAACCTAGTAACTAGGTTTGCAGAGATTAAAGCAAATTTCGCAGAAATCTAGATCTTGTTACAATCATGGAAGATTTTTAGTCTACAATTCTAAAAAGAAGATAAAGAAAATAGGAGTAAAATAGGAATATAACTCAAGTAGAAAATATATGAACATTTACTTTGCAAAGAAATTGCAACGATTTTTGTAATTTGAAATTAGATATCTGAAATGTAAAATATTTTATTGGACCCTTCATGTTGTCAAGTACTTTGGTTAAACCTGCACAGTATTGTGTTTTCTATCTCAACGTATGGTAATCATATCAATTGAATTCAATGAAACATTGTTTTTATTATCCAAAGGTACAAAATCAATTCTCCAACATGGTCAATTCTGGTCCAGGCACACTCCAACTGATCAATACAGCCATTCAACAACTCGATGATAACCTCATGTGTTTCTCACAAGCAAACGCAGATGTTGAATCAATCACATCTGATTCACAACAAGGACTAAATGTTTCAAACGAGGCAGCAAGAGTACGTACCATTTCTCTCAATACAAATTGAAATAGTTTCATAACTTCCATATGTCCACTTCTAAACGTCACATGTGAATCAATGGCATTTCACCATGAAACGTACACAAGTTTATGGACAAAAGAACACTATCCACTTGAATAATAAATCAGGGTTAAATTTTATTGCTCTAAACTTTCATTTGGACTACAGTCATACAATTTAACTTTATATTCAGATTTATGTTTTGATGCAGTCTATGCAAATACATCTAATGATCTTGTATTGTCATCCTGATTACATACTGTCATCAATCAAACGTTTTCTCAGGAAACACAATTAATTGTTTCCTTTGATTTCCTGTTCTTAGCTAGATTATTATCATTATTGTGTTAAACCTTTACATATGATTTTTTGCTATCAATCAAGTAAAAAACGTAATTTACTTGCCCCTTTTCATTAAATTAATCCCATTATTTGCTCAACATGTTGTTGATACTTTGAAGTTTCAAAAAATTAGAGATCCGGTTTTTCAATAATAATTTTTGATAATCATTCTAGATTCATCAATCCAACATGGCATTGCTACCGCAGTACACTGCCCAAATTAACGCTGCCTTCTCGACTACTTCTCAAAAATTCACTGATGTACAGCAGGCGCACACTGATGCAGTGAAATTATATGATGAAGTCACAGAAGCAGAACGTAAGAATGATTATTGTAGTTCATTTTGTATTGAGTTGTCATTGAAGTTAGTAGAGTAAGGATTCTCAGAATAACAGTCATTTCCAATGTGATGTACTATCATCTCCCAAAATCGCATCAAGTTCGAATTTTGAAACATTTAAAATTTGTCCTCTAAAGTCTAAAAATGAAGGAACAATCATAATAGCCAATCAAATATTAATGGAGTATTATTTCAAAACTGGAAAAACAAGCTCAATTAATGTTGTTCATTTCGAAGACTTGAAGAGAATTATCTCTAAGTGTAAATAATAGTTTTCTCTTTAAATTATTTTGGATCGCAAATGTAATGATTTATGATTCACATTTATTGCCTGTAGGGTTACTTGTCCAGTTTTCTCAGCAACAATCGGAACTAGATTCCCTTCAGTTGGAATGCAAAGATCTTGAAGCACAGCTTGATACGTTAGTGCAAAAATTCTACCAAGCATCACAGAAATTTGAAGGATGTGAAAAAGCTTGAATTAATATACAACGAGGAGCTACTGGCTGGAGCTAACCTAACGCTCTTTTATTATGCACTTAATATTAAACTAATCTGTAAACTAAATTGCTACATATGATATTTATAATTACAGATTTTGCTTAGAGGCTCTCTATAATATTTCAATATTAACACTATCAATTTACCAAAATTCACATTTTTAGTGATCAGTAATGCCCGCATATCACATCATTTATGTCTATATTATTTTGTAAAATAGGTGATATTTACATAGAAAAACATTATTTCTACCGCGCAATATGCATGTTTCTTGTTGTTCTTTGTTACCCTTTTTGTCCTAGATTCGAGGCGTGGCTTGTTGATGAAATTGAGAATTCAGCAAATAATTGCTGATGGTTTGATAAGCTATGAAATTTTCAGATTACAATCATCTTTGCCAACATGCTCCAGCTTTTTCATTGAATTACCTGAGAATTCCATTCGAAAGTATTTGTAGTGAACTCGGATTCTTTTGCTTGTGGACAAGCATGTTCACAGTGGGATAGTATTGTTGTTGTTTGTTGGCATTGTTCTTCTTGTCGAAAAGAGGCGTGTTCAAAAGAGCTGAAAACAGCTAATTCCTCCTTTTTCTCTGAAATCCTTGTTTCTGTCGGTAGTGAGCATCGATAACTTTGACATGGCTTGGAAGTAGCGCTTGGGGCAAACATTTTACCATCTAAGTTGAAGCTGTTGCTTTGCAAAGGTTGATAATAAAAATGACGCATAACGAAGAGCGAGGTTCTTGGGTGAAGGAAGGAGCTATAGGTCTTGGAGGTGTGTAGCCTACCTAAAACCTAATCCACTTTGATTGTTTGAAGGTCCTGTAATCATCCCATCACCAATGTTTACTAGAGTCAATTGATCGTCATAGCTTTAGCATAGCAAATACTGTAATATAACAGATGTATTTCAGTGCTAAAAATTGCTTGGCTTGATTATTTGTATTCATGTTCTCAATAGGCCTACCTCTGTTGTATCAACATTAAGGGCAAAACAGATGCACGGTAAATGGGGCAGATTCAATTAAAGAGCACTTTTAAAAATGTTTTAGGAACTTGAAACATTTTTTGTAGTTTAGATTTTCATGTTTAAGTGAATTTTAATTTCAATTGCCTTGGAGATACTGTAGTCCAGTATTTTTTTTGAAGGAAGCTACAAACAAAAGTTATTATTCACTTGTTAATCTTCTCTTTTTGACTCATTCTGTATACACACCTGAATTATTCTTTACAAAGTTGTATTCCCATTGCTAGGCTACCCATGTAATTTGTTATGTGGGACTGTAGGTTATGGCAAACGATGAGATGATCTTTTCAGTTTGATAGTTTATTGAGGTCTGAATTTTCTATTTACAAATACTTCTTTT